>CM077643.1:409985946-410263446 GCA_039707465.1 Rhabdophis nuchalis
TATTTACGGCCGGCTGCTGGTGAAGGCAGCAGGGTAGATAGGTGGAAATCAGGAATTCCTGCCCAGCTTAGCTGACAGAAGGGAACACTTCTGGCTCAGGGTGGAACTGATGCTCTGAGCTTGGTAGATGTTTTGGAGACGTTTCATGACCCAACTAGGTAACAACATCAGTGCACTAAAGAGGTTACCCAGTTTGAAACGTCTGTAGGAAAACCGCCTTAGGCAGGAAAGCCAGCGGGTGACCCTCTCTCTTAGCCCAAACAACCAAACAGGGCTGTTGTGGTGGGGCAGGTGAGAGACGGAAGGAGCATTCGCTACCTTTGCTGCCTGGAGGAACCTATGAAGGGAGCCCCATGAGGCCACATTCTCCTGGGCGCCCTGGAGCCTCTCGCGGGAATCTTTTCTGCCTGTTGAAAGGGCACCAGGACACAGATGGGGGGGGGGGGGCTCACCTGGCTTGCCGTGCTCCAGGAGCTCCTCGGCCGACTGGGTCAAGCGCTGAAGACAGAGCAGCCGGCGGTGGAAGTCCTCCTGGGGGACCAGGCGGTCGCAGGTCTCACCTGAGCAGCGGAGGGTGCCTTTCCCCTAGAGAGACCAGGGACACGTCGGGGACAGGCTCCCTGGTGGCCTCCCTCCCTCCCTCCCTCCCTGGGTGCTCTGCGCTTGGCACCCAACACGCCTGGGCTCGCGAGGGGTGGGTGGGAGGGGCTTTGCAGGGCTCGGCCTTCTCACCTGGGCAGACTTACCTGCATGGGCCTCTGGCAGGCCGGGCAGCGGAAGAGTCCGGCCTCGGGGGCCTCACTGGGCTGCAGCTCCTCCAAGCAGGCCTGACAGCGGCACTCAAAGAAGTACTGGGCCAGGAGCCGCCTGCGCCTCTCGGCAGCCCCCATCCGGCACCTGTGGGGCCCTGCAGGAAAAGGGGGGCAGGGGGGGGGGCAAGAAGGGGATTCGACTCGGCTGTTTTGTGGTGAAAAGCGCCTTCTCTTCCCTGCAGAGGTGAGATTGGCCCCACTGTGAGGCTTCTCCAAAGGCCCCGAACGCCCGGGGTGGGCGGGTGGGATTTCTGGTGATGGGCCTGGGGCCCCTGGAGGATACGGAGCCCACCAAGCGTCTGCCCTGGTGGTTGCCCCCGGGGGGGTGTGGGTTCGAGATGAGGGATCACCGGGGTCTTTGCTGGTGTCTCCGTAAGCCGCCCAGAGTCTCCATGAATGGGGGAATTGGGCAGCCATGTAAATGTTTCTCATAAGACATGTTAATAAATAAAAGCAGGGAATAATGCCAGGAATTCCAATATTCCAATTTTGCTCCTCACCCACAATTTACCCTTAAAAATAATCAGAACCTGCAGGAAAAAAAAAACCCCTCCATTTGCCAGGTAGGGAAAGCGCTCCAGAGGTGGCAGCTGCAGCCCTCTAACCATCGGGACGAGAGGCGGCACTTATCACCAACTGGGGCCCAATTTCAACCGGAGAGGCAGAGCAGAGGGCAGGCGACCCACATCTGGAGAACGGCCGCTCCTCATGTCGCTCCAGAGGCTGCTTTGCGTGAGCCAGGAAATCCGCCCTGCCCTTTTTTGTTGGGATTTGCGATCGTTGCTTGTGGCTTTGTTGAGTTCTCGGGTTTTCTCTCACCATTAACGGGAAAGAGAATCATAAAACCACAGTCTGGGTGATGCTGTTGATGCCCCAAGATTAGATTTTAAGTTGCCGCAGGCTGATATTCCGGGGGGCTTCCAACGACCTTCAAGGAACAAGCCACCCCCTCCCCCTCCCCCCAGGGTTTCCAGCTGCAGGTGCCCCACAGCGGGTGATGGGAGAGGTGGGGAGGAAAAGGGAAGGCGAACAGGGGTCCAGGGCTGCTGCCCGTGTAGGCAGCCTTCAGTTGGTGCAGAAGGCAACAGGGAGGGCAGCTCCCTGTGCCCCAAGAACGGCCCTCGCCCTTCCTCTGCCATGGTTCCGGCTGGGTCCCTGTCCTGTGCTGGTTCTGACCTTGAAAGCCCCACCTGGTAGGGGATCCCTGCCTCTCCCCCGTTGCCCTACTTCTCCTGTCACTCGTGGGGGGCCCATTGGGCAAGGAGCCCCATTGGGCTGCTCCAACCCTGCTGGCGCTCTGGGCCCCCAAGGCTGCTTTTGCCATTGGGACTGGGGGGGGGGTGTCCCCTAGAAGTGAGGAACCTGCTAAATGGCTGCATTGGGCTTAACTGTATAGGCCACACACTCCCCATATTATTATTATTATTATTTACTTTATTCATGAAACAGGAAACTCAGCCAACTGAACATTTAAAAATGCATCACAAATACCATTGACTGGTGCTAATATCTGCGGGATCGGATCCTGCCCCATACATCCCTGCGACCGATTCGCTCCCACAGAGAGGGGCTTCTCCGGGTGCCGTCCACTAGGCTATGCCAGCGGGCGACGCCCAGGGGAAGGGCCTTCTCTGTGGTGGGCCCAGCCCTCTGGAACGACCTCCCCCCCGACATTAGAACAACTACGGACCTCCGCTCCTTCCGTCAAAAACTCAAAACACACTTTTTCTGCTTGGCCGGCCTAGGTTAGTCCTCCGTCTTTTGATAGGGTTTTAGGGGTTTTTTAGTGTAAAGTAATTTAGGGGATTTTAGCGCAGGGACAATTGTTTAATTCGTATTTTAATTATTTATTTTGTATGTATTTTATATTGGTTTTTTATTCCCTGTGCACCGCTCCGAGTCCCTTTGGGGAGAGGAGGCGGTATACAAATAAAATTATTATTATTATTATTATTATTATTATTATTAATGGTTGATACGGTCTGCTGCCAGCATCCTAGGTATCAACCAAGGACCTTCTTAGAATGTAAAGTGTTCCAAGAAGCGCAGTTTTTTGCAGTTCCGCTGGTGTTATTGTATCTTGTTGAGGTATCTTGTAAAATTCTTGGACATGGTGCCAAGTGCCCCGATGACAATGGGTGTCACTGTGACATGCTTCATCCATAGCCGTGTAGTTTCAATGGCCAGGTCGCAATGTTTTATTATTTCTTCAACTCTGGCATCTCCAGGAACATCATCATCATCATCATTGAAGGATCTAGGAACTGTTAAGGTGGTTTATTATTATTATTATTATTATTATTATTATTATTATTATTATTATTATTATTATTATTATTATTATTATTATTATTATTATTATTAGGTTAATCTTTGGTGAGATTCACAGCCTTTGAGGTTGGTTGGTAGCTCAACAGCTCGACTCCTAACCAAGGACCTAGGAACTGTTAAGGTAACGTCGGAGGATAGAAGCTGTTCCAAGTAGGGAGGTTTTTTGTAGAGTCAGAATGCTCAAGTCAGGAAAATTTAGAATTTCCAAATAGCGAGGCAGCCCTTTAGGCATTGCTCCAAGGGCTCCAATTACAATCGGGACAACACATGATTTCTTTTTCCACAGTAACTCAACTTCAATTTGCAAGTCCTGGTACTTTGTGATTTTTTCTTGCCATTTATCTTCAATTCGTGCATCACCAGGTATTGCAAAGTCAATGAACCATACTTTTTTCTTTTCAACTATTGTTATATCAGGTGTGTTGTAGGACAAGTGCCTGTCAGTCTGAATTCTAAAGTCCCACAAGATCTTGACTTTCTCATTCTCTAAAACTTTCTCAACCTGATGTTCCCAGTGATTTTTGCTGTACTCAAATCCAAACGTCTGGCACAATTTCCACTGAATGATCTTAGCAACGCGGTCATGGTGTTGTAGGTAGTCAGTTTGTGAAATTTTGCTGCACCCACTGATCAGGTGGTCGACTCTCTCATCTTTCTCATTAAAGAAGCGACATTTGCTGTTGGTGGTAACATGTTGAATTTTTGCCTTCATGCAGTTTGTGGCTAAGGCTTGTTCTTGAGCTGCCAAAATAAAGCCTTCTGTTTCTTTTTTCAGTACTCCTGATCTTAACCAGTTCCAAGATAGTTTTTGGTCAACTTTGCCTTCAATACTTTTCAAGTATTGGCCATGCATAACTTTGCTTTTCCAATTTTCAGCTCGCTTCTCAATTACTTCTTTCTTATAGTCAGCTTTTGACTTAGTTGTCTTCAAAAGGCCTCCTTTATTTACTTCCTTAATCATTGGTTCTTCACTTTTCTGGATGTAATCATCCAAGCTATGTCTTTCTTCTTCCACAGCCTGTTTTACTTGTAGGAGTCCTCGACCACCCTCTGCTCTTGGTAGATATAATCGGTCAACATCACTTTTAGGGTGCAAAGTGTGATTCATTGTCATAAGCTTCCTTGTTTTTCTGTCCAAATTGTCCAACTCCATCTGGGTCCAGTCAAGTATTCCTGCAGAGTATCGAATCCCAAGTATAGCCCAAGTATTTATGGCTTTTATGATGTTTCCTCCACTCAATTTGGACTTTAAAATCTTGCAAATTCATCAAATGTACTTGGCCGCAGTTAATTCCTTGACTTTATTATGCATTAAGTCAGAGGCCTCTAAAATCCCCAAGTACTTGTAGCCTTCTTCTGGTTTTACTGCCTTTATCATTTCTTCACTCTCAAGTTCTATTCCATCATCTTCTATGACCTTGCCTGCTTTGGTTGACATTGTTGCACATTTGTGAATTCCAAACTGCATACCAATGTCTTGGCTAAATTCCTTTGTGCTTTCAATTAATAAATTCAGTTCAGCTTTTGTTTTACCAAACAGGTTCAAATCATCCATGTATACCAAGTGCGAGATTTTTAGCCCTTTCTCTGCAAGTTCGTATCCACAGTTCACCTTCTTCAAAACGATTGTCAGTGGTAGCATTGAGAGTATAAAAAGTAGGGGTGAAAGGGCATCACCCTGGAAAATGCCTCGTTTAATTTCAACCACCCAGTTCTTCTCCATTAGCCATAAGCTTCGTTTTCCAGAGATTCATTGAAGTTTCTATGAATTTTTGTATGTTGCTGCTGATGCCAAAGATTGTTAGGCATTTCTTGATCCAGCTGTGGAGAACTGAATCAAATGCTTTCTTATAGTCTACCCAAGCCACATACAGGTTGGTTCATCTTTTCTTTGAATTCTTTAGGATTAGCTTGTCAATCAGCAGTTGTTCCTTTGTTCCTCTTGAATTTTTGCAGCATCCTTTCTGTTCTATAGGAAGCAAGTCATTTCTTTCCAAGTATCCATAAATTTGGTTTGCAATGATACCAGTAAGAAGCTTGTATGTTGTTGCCAAATAGGTGATTGGCCTATAGTTTCCAGGGTCCTTTCCTTTTTCTTTATCTTTTTGGATCAAAAATGTTCTGCCAGTTGTCAGCCATTCATCATTTTCAGATGTTTTTAAGATCTGGTTCATTTGGGCTGCCAATCTTTCGTGCACACTTGTAAGTGCCTTTAACCAGAAGCCATGTAGCTCATCTGGTCCAGGTGCACTCCAGTTCTTCACTTTTCTTGACTGCCTTTGCACCATTTCTTTTGTTATTTTCACATCTTCCATTTTATAATAGAATCCTCAACCTGCTTGATCCACTTTGCATTTATGTTGTGCTTCTTGTTGTTTTCCACAAATTCTTCCAGAATTTCAGAGCTTTCTCTTTACCAGGCTTTTCATTTGTTGTTACTTTCTAAGCTCTTAGAAAACTGGTGCTGATTTGCTGTGAACTGTGAGTTTTCTTTGAACTGAGTTGCTCGGTTTTCATACCTTTTAATCTTTTCAGCAACGGCAACAACCCTCTGCTTCAGCTCTTCAATTACTACCGCAATCTCCTTATTCAAATCGTATCTTGCTTCCAGGATGTTTTTGACCTGCTTGTTCTTTAGCTGACCTTGCCTTAGGTTCAAGTTGCTCAAGTCTCCACGAACTTTTTCATCTTCAATTCCAACCGAATTTTCCACTTAGGCGGCTGCTGCTTCTTCTTCTTCTTCTTCTTCTTCTTCTTCTTCTTCTTCTTCTTCTTCTTCTTCTTCTTCTTCTTCTTCTTCTTCTTCTTCTTCTTCTTTCTTCTTCCTTCTCCTTCTTCTTCTTCTTCTTCTTCTTCTTCTTCTTATTATTATTATTATTAGTAGTAGTAGTAGTAGTAGTAGTATTATTATTATTATTTATTGGACTTCTAGACCGCCCCCTCTCCCCGAAGGGACTCGGAGCGGTGTACAGGTACAAATTTAAAACCATTAAAACCATTCTTGCCTCTTTGGTTCTTTTGTATTTTCAAACCTAATTCTTTGGTGGTTATGAAGGCTGCTGCATACATCAGCTGGTTTGTTTCAGCTAATGTAGTGGTTTGAATGGTTTGCACAGCCTCATTGACCTTTTTTAGTACATTTCTCAATTCTTTGTGGTTCACTTGGTTTAGTTTTGGCAAACGTGTTCTTTCAGCATCTTCCATTTGATGCTTTATTTTTTCAGCTAATTGAGCACTATCTGTTGGTGCTTGTTCTTCAGTGCTTCCTTGTTCTTTATCTTCATCATTTCAGCAGCCTCTTCCTCCCTTTCTTCCTCAGTTTGCTTTTGAGTCTACAAATCATTCTTGATGTTATTCTTCTTTGTTGGTATACTCAAACCATTAGTTGTTTTCTCTTTGATTCCTGTTAATTCTGCTGTAGTGAAAAATTTGTGGCTCAGAATTACACGTTGTTGGTCCATTAGCCTTTGTTCACTGATATTGCAGTCCATGTGATTCATCTTCCAAATCTGATACATACATTTTTGAAATCCACGTTTTGCTGGTTCAGACTGATAGTAAGCTTCCATAATAGAGATGTTTTCTTTCCTAGTCCAGATTTTTCGCTTTTTCTTCCAGTAGCTTGTCAGCTCCATGCCCTAGTTGCCTAGCAGAGGGAGCTGACCCCTGTAGCTCATTTTGCGAAGAATGCCCAGGAGCCATAGCATCCAATGGAACCCTTGTTAATCCAGGCGATGGTTCAGCCAGTATAAATGTCATTATTATTATTATTATTATTATTGTGTGGTTAATTTTTGGTGAGATTCACAGCCTTTGGGGCTGGTTGGTAGCTCAACAGCTCGAGTCCTAACCAAGGATCTAGGAACTGTTAATTATTATTATTATTATTATTATTATTATTATTATTATTATTATTATTATTATTATTATGTTTTTCTTCTGTTTTTTGTTGGCTTCAACCGTTGTCCAGCTTGTGTTTCAATTATTTATTTATTTATTTATTTATTTTATTAAATTTATACCCCGCCCTTCTCCTTGTTAGGACCCAGGGCGGCGCACAGGCATTATTAAAACCACAAAATACAATATCAATTAAAATATATTAAATTAATAGACCCATGCTAAAACCCATGTTAAAACCGTACCAAATTAATTTATTTTTAAAAAGTCAGAAGTAGGGGCTATCCTAGGCCGGCTTGTTGGAATAGATACGTCTTAAGACGTTGGCGGAAGAGGCGGAGGTCCGAGATAGTGCGAAGGTCGGGGGTAGGTTGTTCCAGAGGGCCGGGCCCGCCACAGAGAAGGCCCTTCCCCTGGGTGTCGCCAACCGGCATTGCCCCGCTGACGGCACCCGGAGAAGACCCTCTTATGGACACCGCCCAGAGCCACCCACAGGCGAGAGAAAAGCCATCCAGATCCAATCAAAATGACTGAAGGACATCCAGGGGCCCTTCAGCCAAGAGCTTAATAGAAGCCTCAGACCAGCCCCGCCCTGGGTCAGCCCCCCCTACCAAGATAAAGGGGGAAGAGCAGCCCTTTCAGAGCCGCAACAGCTTCCCTCACACAGTGGTCTTGAGCCACGGGGGCCTCAGTTTCTCCCTCGGGGATGCCTGAAGGGCCGGCACCGCTCGCTCACCGTAGCAGTGGAGCAGCTCCTGCCCACGAGGAATGGGGCGCAGGGCCCTGACCTCCACCGTGCAGCCGGTGAAGGACACGCTGGTGTTGGGGTCGCAGGAGTGATTCAGCAGGCTGAGGGCTGGGAAGAACCCCGTGGCCAAGCGCACCTGCCCGCTGCCGGCCACCAGCCCGTCTTCGGGCCCTGGGAAGAAAGGAGCAAAGCTGGAGGTGCCTACTTAACCCCCCACAGCCCCGGCTTCCCCTAGGAGGGACTACAACCCCACCTCCACTGACCTGACGGACGCAGAGTGGTCACAGCCTGGCCGTTGCACTGCAGCTGCAGGACGTGACGCAGCATGGCCTCCCCCAAGACCTCCAGCGCAGTGGGGGAGCTCCCCTTGTTCTCCTCCGCAGCTCCCGGCTCTTCCTTCGTGGCCCCCACTGCAATCCAGGCTTCCAGGCTGGCGTCCTCCAGCGCCTTGCACAAGGCTGCCACGCTCAACCCGCAGAGGAACCTGAGGCCGGGGCTGTGCCGTTCCGTGTGTGGCAGGAGGCTGAAGATGGCCCGATAGGAGCCGCTGTACCGTCCGTCGGCCTCACAGCCAGGAATGGGCAGAGCGTCCTTCTCTGCGGCCACTGCCACGGCCGGGGGGTCCCCTTCCTGTGACTGGGCGACCAAGGCCTTCACTTGGGCGAAGCCAGCCACCAGCACGCTCCGGAAGGCCACGTGGCAGAAAACGCCCAGTGCCAGCAACAGCCCCCCGAGAGCACATTCCGCCCAGTGATAGCCGCTCCATGCCAGCTGGGCACAGGCAGGGCCACAGTACCTGCTGTAGCTGCACCCTCGGCAGGGCACGGAGGCCAGCAGCGGACGCAGGCAGTGGTGGCAGTGGAGGTCGGGGTTGGCCAGCCGGCCATCCTGCAGGGCCCGGGCGGTCCCTTCCAGCAAGAGGCTCTGCCCAGGACAGAGGACGCTGGCGAAGGACGCTTCCCTCACTAACAGCTTCCCAGGAGAAAGATCCTCGGCGGCAATTAAATGGCGGCCTCTGCAGCTGGAAAAGCCCAGGCTCACGGCCACCGAGGCGCCAGAGATGCGGCCGCTCTCCTCCCAGGGTTCCGGGTCAGGTGGGGCCTGGGCAGGCACAGCAGCCGGGCAAAGGGAGGCCCCGCCCCGCAGCTGATCCAGCCGGCCCAGCAGTGCCTGGTGACGGGCAGCCTCTGGCCTCTGGTCCACGGAGAGTTTCTCCTGCAGGCTGTGGAGGGCGCCTGCCGCTTCCTGCAGCCGGCCCAAGGACAGCAGGCACTCGGCCCTGCGCAGCTGGATCTTGGGCAGCAGCTTCTCCGGGCAGCTCCCCGCCTGCTGCGCCCGGCCGATGTCCTCCAGGCAGACCTGCAGAGAGGAAGCCAGGTGTGCCGTTTCCCAGAGAGGGGCCAGGTGGAGTCACCCCAGACATCCCCTCGCTCTTGGCCATGGGAGGAGGGGCGCGAATGCCTGGCTAAGAACGGCTTCCTCCTCTAGCCCCCCCCCCGCCCTTGTCAAAGGGAGGAAAGGGCCTGGAGGGCGGATGGGAGGGGGGAGGAGCAACAGCTGGTAGGCTGGGCAAGGCCTCTCCCCTTTCCCCCACTAACAGGTATAAGTCCTCAGCTTAAAACCACTTGTTTAGCGACTCACATTGCCACCAAAAAAAAGGGACAATCAGGGCTCACACAACTGTCACAACTGATACACACACCCTGTCACATGACTTCTGGCAAGGAAAGTCAGCCGGGGAGGGGGGGGGTTGAGCTGTATTTATTTAATGCTATGTGATTCACTTAACTTTGGCCAAAAAAGGTTTCAAAAACGGGTGCAATTTACGTGACAACTGCCTTGCCTACAAAGATCATTCTGGTCCCAGCTGAGGGCCTGTGGTTCCCTTCCCTCCCGGTGCCTTCACCTGCCCCCCCCCCCCGGTCTTCCCCAACGGGGAGGCTGCTCGGCTCCCTCCGTGTCTGCCTGCAGAGGATCCGCGATGGCTCCACTCTGCCCCCCGAGGAACTCCCCGTGGTCTGCCTGCTGGCGTGGCCTGGCTGCCTGGGGCACTCTGGGAGTTGAAGTCCACCTATCGTCATGTTGCTAGGGTGGGGAAAGGCTGCCTCCTCTGGGGGCAATAAAGAATGAAACCCTGACCCCCGCCGCAGCTCCCGCCTCTGATGAAGACCCCCAGGAGGAGAAAGTCAAGTGAATTGCAGGAGGAGGGCGGGGCTCCCCAATCCCTGGGCTGCAGCCCACTTCCAGGCCAGGAGCCCTTCAGAGCCAGGCTGCCCAACGTAGCGGATGGGAATGTGCGACCGGTGGGTGAGAACACACACTCGCCTGCTGCTTGTGCAAAATCACACACACACACCAGTCCAGCAGGCCAGGAAGGTTGGGGGAACCGTGCGGTAGTGCACAGCCAGAACCCCCCCAAGCCTAATTTTCCTCCCCCCCCCCATGTCCAACCAAATTCAAGCAAGGCTAGGTTTGGCCCTGCATACGCCCTCTGTTCCCGGCCCTTGGTGGCCCCTGGGGCTCTCCTCCCCTGGGAGTTGAACTTTCCTCTGAGCAGCCCCCCTCCTCCCAGGTTCACGGCCCCTGGTACTGACCGACTGCAAAGAGCTCAGCGGCTGAGGTGGCGGCACTCGTGACTTGCACAAGCGCTCCTTCCCACAGCCGCCAGGCAGAGGGAGCCCCCTGGGAGCAGAAGGAAGAGGGGGAAGCAAAAGCAACTTATGAAACTCACCTCAAAGTGGCCCAGGTGGAAAAGGGCCGCAGAGCGATTGGCGTAACAGACGGCCATTTCTGGGCTGCCAGCCTCCGCGTGGGACAAGGCCTGCAGGGACCAAAGGCAGAGGGCAGGTGGCAAAGGCGGCACCAGCGTCTCACGGCTCAGTTCGGTCACACGCTGTGGTGGGATGCAGTCTGGATTCCCAGAGGGAGGGGCTGCCTCCCTCCCCCCCTGCGCTTCCTCCACTCCCCCTCTGGCCACCTCTTCATTCTCTCTTTTCAGGGTCTCATGGCTTTGCTGACCTCAGCGTCACCTTCTTCATCAGTTCCCCCCCCCCCCCTGCTTTCCTGTCGTGAGCCACCCAGAGCTGCCCTGGGACAAGATGGGCAGCAACTACGTTAAAGCCTTGCTTGGTAAGTTGAAGATGGGTGGGCCTCAACTCCCAGGACGCTGGCTGGGGAATTCTGGCCTGGCCAGGGTGTGGAACAGGCCACGGGAGGCATAAACGACACGAGTTCCAGAAAGCAGAAGTTACGCCCGATGGGAGACGGAGAGTTAAAGGCAGCCCCTCCCTAGCAACCCTCAGGGGGACCTTGGTGCCCAACGGCTTTGACAATCATCAAATTTGAAGCCAATGGGGAGCCACTGGGGGAGACAGAAGGCTGGACCAGGTGGGCTGCGGCCTCTTCCAGCAAGGCTCTTCTTAGGTTCTTATGTAAATTTGATGCTCCACACATTCTGATGTGAAAATTTGGTCCCAGTACTCAACACACAAGCCGAAACCTGTTGGTGTCTGTTATCCCCGATGGAAACATTTGTATGGCACTCATCATTTTGGGTAATCATTGTCCCGGAACCAGTGGTGGGTTCCAACTCCCGTGGCAACCGGGACGCTGCAACGGGGCTGGGCGTCCATCACACGTACACGCGCTGCATGCGCCTGCGTACCCCCCGCCCACAACGCTCCAGCTGCTCGGTGGAGCCTCACTCGGGCACCGTCCGCCCCCTGCGCCTGCACCAATGCCCCCGTCAGCTCCAAGAGAGGTAAGGAGAGCGGGGGGGGGGGGGGGGGCCCTCCGGAGCACCATACCGGAACAGAACCTGTTGCTCCCATGAGGGACCGGCACGCCTGAACCCACCACTGCCCGGAACCAATGAATGACAAATATCAGGGGTTCCAATGTAGTCACTTCAGTCTAGCAAGATTCTGTCTACGGGCAAGAAGCAAGAAGCGAACCCCGTGGCGGCTGAGCGACCGCCCCCCCCCCCAACTGCAGACCCGCCCTCCACAGACTCCCTTCCCCCCACTTACCCTGGAATAGAGGGCGGCGGCCACCCGGTGCTCTCCTGCCCGGAACCGCTGGTTGCCCTCCTGCCTGCAGGACTCGGCCAGCTGGGGCTCCTTCCGCACCGAGAGGCGGCGGGCCAGGTGGCGCAGGCAGCCCTCCTCCTCCTCCTCCTCCTCCTGGGGGGACCTGTGGGGGGAGGGGGGCAAGAGAGAGTCAGAAGGGGGGGGCAGGGCAAAGGGGGGGAGGGGAGGGGGCCGAGGGGGGACCTGTGGGGGTGGAGGGGTCAAGAGAGAGTCAGAAGGGGGGCAGGGCAAAGGGGGGGAGGGGAGGGGGCCGAGGGGGGACCTGTGGGGGGGAGGGGGTCAAGAGAGAGTCAGAAGGGGGGCAGGGCAAAGGGGGGGAGGGGAGGGGGCCGAGGGGGACCTGTGGGGGTGGAGGGGTCAAGAGAGAGTCAGAAGGGGGGGGCAGGGCAAAGGGGGGGAGGGGAGGGGGCCGAGGGGGGACCTGTGGGGGTGGAGGGGTCAAGAGAGAGTCAGAAGGGGGGCAGGGCAAAGGGGGGGAGGGGAGGGGGCCGAGGGGGGACCTGTGGGGGGAGGGGGGCAAGAGAGAGTCAGAAGGGGGGGGCAGGGCAAAGGGGGGGAGGGGAGGGGGGCGAGGGGGACCTGTGGGGGTGGAGGGGTCAAGAGAGAGTCAGAAGGGGGGCAGGGCAAAGGGGGGGAGGGGAGGGGGCCGAGGGGGACCTGTGGGGGTGGAGGGGTCAAGAGAGAGTCAGAAGGGGGGGGCAGGGCAAAGGGGGGGAGGGGAGGGGGCCGAGGGGGACCTGTGGGGGTGGAGGGGTCAAGAGAGAGTCAGAAGGGGGGCAGGGCAAAGGGGGGGAGGGGAGGGGGCCGAGGGGGACCTGTGGGGGGAGGGGGGCAAGAGAGAGTCAGAAGGGGGGGCAGGGCAAAGGGGGGGAGGGGAGGGGGGCGAGGGGGACCTGTGGGGGTGGAGGGGTCAAGAGAGAGTCAGAAGGGGGGCAGGGCAAAGGGGGGGAGGGGAGGGGGCCGAGGGGGACCTGTGGGGGTGGAGGGGTCAAGAGAGAGTCAGAAGGGGGGGGCAGGGCAAAGGGGGGGAGGGGAGGGGGCCGAGGGGGACCTGTGGGGGTGGAGGGGTCAAGAGAGAGTCAGAAGGGGGGCAGGGCAAAGGGGGGGAGGGGAGGGGGCCGAGGGGGACCTGTGGGGGGAGGGGGGCAAGAGAGAGTCAGAAGGGGGGGCAGGGCAAAGGGGGGGAGGGGAGGGGGGCGAGGGGGACCTGTGGGGGTGGAGGGGTCAAGAGAGAGTCAGAAGGGGGGCAGGGCAAAGGGGGGGAGGGGAGGGGGCCGAGGGGGACCTGTGGGGGTGGAGGGGTCAAGAGAGAGTCAGAAGGGGGGGGCAGGGCAAAGGGGGGGAGGGGAGGGGGCCGAGGGGGGACCTGTGGGGGTGGAGGGGTCAAGAGAGAGTCAGAAGGGGGGCAGGGCAAAGGGGGGGAGGGGAGGGGGCCGAGGGGGGACCTGTGGGGGGAGGGGGGCAAGAGAGAGTCAGAAGGGGGGGCAGGGCAAAGGGGGGGAGGGGAGGGGGGCGAGGGGGACCTGTGGGGGTGGAGGGGTCAAGAGAGAGTCAGAAGGGGGGCAGGGCAAAGGGGGGGAGGGGAGGGGGCCGAGGGGGACCTGTGGGGGTGGAGGGGTCAAGAGAGAGTCAGAAGGGGGGGGCAGGGCAAAGGGGGGGAGGGGAGGGGGCCGAGGGGGGACCTGTGGGGGTGGAGGGGTCAAGAGAGAGTCAGAAGGGGGGCAGGGCAAAGGGGGGGAGGGGAGGGGGCCGAGGGGGGACCTGTGGGGGGAGGGGGGCAAGAGAGAGTCAGAAGGGGGGCAGGGCAAAGGGGGGGAGGGGAGGGGGCCGAGGGGGGACCTGTGGGGGTGGAGGGGTCAAGAGAGAGTCAGAAGGGGGGCAGGGCAAAGGGGGGGAGGGGAGGGGGCCGAGGGGGGACCTATGGGGGGAGGGGGGCAAGAGAGAGTCAGAAGGGGGCAGGGCAAAGGGGGGGAGGGGAGGGGGCCGAGGGGGACCTGTGGGGGTGGAGGGGTCAAGAGAGAGTCAGAAGGGGGGGCAGGGCAAAGGGGGGGAGGGGAGGGGGCCGAGGGGGGACCTGTGGGGGTGGAGGGGTCAAGAGAGAGTCAGAAGGGGGGCAGGGCAAAGGGGGGGAGGGGAGGGGGCCGAGGGGGACCTGTGGGGGTGGAGGGGTCAAGAGAGAGTCAGAAGGGGGGCAGGGCAAAGGGGGGGAGGGGGCCGAGGGGGGACCTATGGGGGGAGGGGGGCAAGAGAGAGTCAGAAGGGGGGCAGGGCATAGGGGGGGAGGGGAGGGGGCCGAGGGGGGACCTATGGGGGGAGGGGGGCAAGAGAGAGTCAGAAGGGGGGCAGGGCAAAGGGGGGGAGGGGAGGGGGCCGAGGGGGGACCTGTGGGGGTGGAGGGGTCAAGAGAGAGTCAGAAGGGGGGCAGGGCAAAGGGGGGAGGGGAGGGGGCCGAGGGGGGACCTATGGGGGGAGGGGGGCAAGAGAGAGTCAGAAGGGGGGCAGGGCAAAGGGGAGGAGGGGAGGGGGCCGAGGGGGGATCTGTGGGGGTGGAGGGGTCAAGAGAGAGTCAGAAGGGGGGCAGGGCAAAGGGGGGGAGGGGAGGGGGCCGAGGGGGGACCTGTGGGGGGGAGGGGGGCAAGAGAGAGTCAGAAGGGGGGCAGGGCAAAGGGGGGGAGGGGAGGGGGCCGAGGGGGGACCTGTGGGGGGGGAGGGGCCAAGAGAGAGTCAGAAGGGGGGGCAGGGCATAGGGGGGGAGGGGAGGGGGCCGAGGGGGGACCTATGGGGGGAGGGGGGCAAGAGAGAGTCAGAAGGGGGCAGGGCAAAGGGGGGGAGGGGAGGGGGCCGAGGGGGACCTGTGGGGGTGGAGGGGTCAAGAGAGAGTCAGAAGGGGGCAGGGCAAAGGGGGGGAGGGGAGGGGGCCGAGGGGGGACCTGTGGGGGGAGGGGGGCAAGAGAGAGTCAGAAGGGGGCAGGGCAAAGGGGGGGAGGGGAGGGGGCCGAGGGGGGACCTGTGGGGGGGGAGGGGCCAAGAGAGAGTCAGAAGGGGGGGCAGGGCATAGGGGGGGAGGGGAGGGGGCCGAGGGGGGACCTGTGGGGGTGGAGGGGTCAAGAGAGAGTCAGAAGGGGGGCAGGGCAAAGGGGGGGAGGGGAGGGGGCCGAGGGGGGACCTGTGGGGGGAGGGGGGCAAGAGAGAGTCAGAAGGGGGGCAGGGCAAAGGGGGGGAGGGGAGGGGGCCGAGGGGGGACCTGTGGGGGTGGAGGGGTCAAGAGAGAGTCAGAAGGGGGGCAGGGCAAAGGGGGGGAGGGGAGGGGGCCGAGGGGGGACCTATGGGGGGAGGGGGGCAAGAGAGAGTCAGAAGGGGGCAGGGCAAAGGGGGGGAGGGGAGGGGGCCGAGGGGGACCTGTGGGGGTGGAGGGGTCAAGAGAGAGTCAGAAGGGGGGGGCAGGGCAAAGGGGGGGAGGGGAGGGGGCCGAGGGGGGACCTGTGGGGGTGGAGGGGTCAAGAGAGAGTCAGAAGGGGGGCAGGGCAAAGGGGGGGAGGGGAGGGGGCCGAGGGGGACCTGTGGGGGTGGAGGGGTCAAGAGAGAGTCAGAAGGGGGGCAGGGCAAAGGGGGGGAGGGGGCCGAGGGGGGACCTATGGGGGGAGGGGGGCAAGAGAGAGTCAGAAGGGGGGCAGGGCATAGGGGGGGAGGGGAGGGGGCCGAGGGGGGACCTATGGGGGGAGGGGGGCAAGAGAGAGTCAGAAGGGGGGCAGGGCAAAGGGGGGGAGGGGAGGGGGCCGAGGGGGGACCTGTGGGGGTGGAGGGGTCAAGAGAGAGTCAGAAGGGGGGCAGGGCAAAGGGGGGGAGGGGAGGGGGCCGAGGGGGGACCTATGGGGGGAGGGGGGCAAGAGAGAGTCAGAAGGGGGGCAGGGCAAAGGGGAGGAGGGGAGGGGGCCGAGGGGGGATCTGTGGGGGTGGAGGGGTCAAGAGAGAGTCAGAAGGGGGGCAGGGCAAAGGGGGGGAGGGGAGGGGGCCGAGGGGGGACCTGTGGGGGGGAGGGGGGCAAGAGAGAGTCAGAAGGGGGGCAGGGCAAAGGGGGGGAGGGGAGGGGGCCGAGGGGGGACCTGTGGGGGGGGAGGGGCCAAGAGAGAGTCAGAAGGGGGGGCAGGGCATAGGGGGGGAGGGGAGGGGGCCGAGGGGGGACCTATGGGGGGAGGGGGGCAAGAGAGAGTCAGAAGGGGGCAGGGCAAAGGGGGGGAGGGGAGGGGGCCGAGGGGGACCTGTGGGGGTGGAGGGGTCAAGAGAGAGTCAGAAGGGGGCAGGGCAAAGGGGGGGAGGGGAGGGGGCCGAGGGGGGACCTATGGGGGGAGGGGGGCAAGAGAGAGTCAGAAGGGGGCAGGGCAAAGGGGGGGAGGGGAGGGGGCCGAGGGGGACCTGTGGGGGTGGAGGGGTCAAGAGAGAGTCAGAAGGGGGGCAGGGCAAAGGGGGGGAGGGGAGGGGGCCGAGGGGGACCTGTGGGGGTGGAGGGGTCAAGAGAGAGTCAGAAGGGGGGCAGGGCAAAGGGGGGGAGGGGAGGGGGCCGAGGGGGGACCTGTGGGGGGGAGGGGGTCAAGAGAGAGTCAGAAGGGGGGCAGGGCAAAGGGGGGGAGGGGAGGGGGCCGAGGGGGGACCTGTGGGGGGGGGAGGGGCCAAGAGAGAGTCAGAAGGGGGGGGCAGGGCAAAGGGGGGGAGGGGAGGGGGCCGAGGGGGGACCTGTGGGGGGGAGGGGGTCAAGAGAGAGTCAGAAGGGGGGCAGGGCAAAGGGGGGAGGGGAGGGGGCCGAGGGGGGACCTGTGGGGGGGGAGGGGCCAAGAGAGAGTCAGAAGGGGGGGCAGGGCATAGGGGGGGGGGGCTCACCGGAGGAGGCGGGGGAGGAGGGGGGTGGCGAGGCGGAGCGTCTCCCGGGGCGACCGTGCGAGGCTCAGCTCCTCCCTCCGCGGCGCCCCCAGAGACTCCCAGAGGCGCCCCACCCGCGCCCGCCACGGCTCCACCGGCAGCAGCTCCATCCTCCCGGCATGCCCCTGGCGGAGGGGGAAGGGGCGGGGCGCCCCTTTCGGCCAATGGGGGGCGGCGCCTGGCTGAGCGCGCGCGGGAAGAGCAGGGAGGGGGGCGGAGGGCGAGGATGGCGGCGGAGAGGCTGAGCGAGGGCTCCATCGCGGTGAGCCAGACGGTCCCCGCCCAGGGGGGAGGGGGGAGGGGTGGGCGGGGGTCTCCAGGGGCGCCGCTGCCCCCCTCGGCCTCCCCCGCCGACTCCCTCCCTCTCTCGCCCTCCCTCCCTCCCTGCCCCTTGCAGGCCATGCTGCTGCAGGCGGAGGCGGTGGAGCGGCCGGTGCTGCAGCTGATGGTGAGTAGCCCCCCCCCCCTTCACCCCTCCCGGCCTTGGTGGGTCACGGGCGGTCCTCGAGTTACTGCCGCCCCTTTAGTGACCGCTCGGAGTGGCAGGGGCGTGAAAGATGCGACCTTTTCACACTCTTCTCCCCCCCCCACGGTCACGTGATCAGAATCGCCCCCCCCCCGGCAGCCCGTCTGCGCTTACGACCGTCTCCGTCCCTGGGGCGTCACGTGATTCCCCATTGCGACCCGTGGGGGAAGCCTGATTCGCTTAACGGGCCTGTCGTTAGACAACCGCAGAGATTCACTTAACAGCCCTGGCAAGAAAGGTCGTAAATGAGGGGAAGCTCCCTTAACTGTCTTGCTTAACAACCGAAATTTTGTGGCCATAAGTCAGGGACTGGCCAGGAGGGGTTTCCGTCCGTAGGGTTGATGTTGGCCGGAGGGAGGAGGAGAGGCCTTCCCTGAGCTCTTCTCCCTGGCTGAGCCGGCTGCGTTTCTCCCCCCCAGAACATCCGCCCCATCTCCACCGGGAACGGGCCCCCTCGCTACCGGATGCTGATGAGCGACGGCGTCCACACGCTTTCCTGTAAGCACCCCGGGAGAGAAGAAGGGCCCCCCAGGGGTCGGCACCTGCTCTCAGGGCGGGCGTGGGGGGGGCCGGTGGGAATAGCAGCCTCGGGGGGGGGGGGACGGACGGGGACACACCCATGGCAGCATCACCTGGGGGGGATCTCCGGTTCAGAGCCTCCTCTGGTTCCTTGCCTTCCTGTGCGGAGGAGCCCAGGAGCAAGGCCAGAGGGAGCAGGATCCGTCCTCCTTTCCTCCCAGGGTTGCCTTGAGGCCCTGGTGGGAGCTGCCCCTGCAGGAGGCCTAGAGGTT
Organism: Rhabdophis nuchalis; assembly: GCA_039707465.1. Taxonomy (NCBI): domain Eukaryota; kingdom Metazoa; phylum Chordata; class Lepidosauria; order Squamata; family Natricidae; genus Rhabdophis; species Rhabdophis nuchalis. The sequence goes on from CM077643.1 coordinate 410,004,057, forward strand.
GGAGACGGAGCTGGCCAGGGCAGATGCTCCGGGAAGAGGAGCCGCTCGCCTCAGCCGTTCAACAGGGCAGCCCAGCGCTCCTCGGGACCCTCTTCTTGCTCTGGGGCTGCTTCTGAGGGGGCTCAGGGCATGGGCGGGGAGGAGGAGGGATTCAGGGCAGAGAGAGGCTTCAGCCAAGGCCCTGCGATTGAGGATCCGGTGGGCCTTGCGATGACCGAGACCCCGCAGCAGTCCTGTGGGTTGCCTTGCACTCCTGTGATCAAGTAGTGAAGGGGAAGGCTGACTTGCACCTGCGGACGCTGGGTTCATCGGACGCTGAGTGAAAGGCAGCCCAGCTTTTACACTTCTCTGTGTCGGGGGAGCCGTTCCAGCCTTCCGGCTGCTGATGGCCTCACGCCTGCCTCTCCCCTTTGCAGCTTTCATGCTGGCCACCCAGCTGAACCCTCTGGTGGATGACCAGAGCCTGACCGCCAATGCCATTTGCCAGATTAACCGCTTCATTGTGAACACTCTGAAGGATGGAAGGTAACGGAGGGTCCCCCGAGTGCACCTGTGGGGAGGGGGAATGCTTTCCCTTTTCCTCGGGGGCTCCTCGGATACTTCTGTGAAATGACAAACGTCCCCATTTTCATCCGCCCACACAAATCCCCGAATCATTCCTGGCACACGGAGGGTGAGAAGAGAGTGGAGAACGGGGGGGGGGGAGCTCCCCCCTGCTTTAGAGGAGATGTGACTTTGTTGTGTTATCACAGAATAACAATCCAGAATTGCCAGTAATTTTGCCACCAAAGCCCCCCAATGACTCCCGTCTGGCCCCTCCTGGAGGTGAGAAGGCCTGAAGATGGAAGCCGAAAGAAAGGGGGCTTCAGCTCAGGTGCTCGGCTGCAGCTCTTAGCAAGCTGGCTACAAACTTGGGTTCAAACTAACTCTGGTTGTAGGAGAGACAACACAAAGGATGCCTCTTGTGGGAGGAAGGTACAAAATCTCCGGCCCTTGCGAGGTCCTTAGTCTCTCTGAGCTCCTTCGTTTTCTTCAAGACGTTTCATTATCAAAGGCGGGTGCAGAGAATCTAACAGGTTAACAGAGCTGCAAGGGACCTTGGCGGTCATCTAGTCCAACCGCCCACGCAGGAGACCCTATTACACCCTTTCTGACCGATGGAGGTCCAGGTTCTTCTTGAAAGCCTCCAGGGATGAAGCTCCCACAACTTCCAAAGGCAGCTTCTGTTCTTTTGATTGATTGCTCTCCCTGTCAGGAAATCCCTCCTTGTTCCCAGGTTGAATCTCTCCTGGGTCAGTTTCCGTCCATTGTTTCTGGCCTTCAGGTGCCCTAGAGAATAACCCCCTTCCTCATCTCTCTGGCAGCCCCTCAGGTATTGGGAGGCTGCTCTCCTGTCTCCCCTGGTCCTTCATCCTGTGTTTTAGCCTCCAGTCCCCTCATCCTCCTGGTTGCTCTCCTCTGCACTCTTTCTAGAAACCTTTTATAGTGTGGTGACCAAAATTCTTCCTTAGTTGGGGTGTGTGTGTGTGTGTTTGTCTGTGTGACGTCTGCAAGAAAACAACCAAGCTCAGAGAGCCCCAAGGACCCCACAGCTCCACCCTGAGGACAATCATTCTCTTCGGTCATCCCAGCTTATCTTTGAGGGGCATCGGAGTGGGCAGGAGCTGGCCAAGAAAGGAATCGTCGTAGACAGCGCCATGGAAATGCCACCTCGGTGTGCAGCAAAAGAGAAGAGAGAGCCCGATATCCTTGCAGCCTTCTGCCAAGCGGTGGTGATACACCCTCGGATGGTCCCTCCCCTTCAGAAGGACGCTTCAGAGGCCCAGGGCAGGCGGAGGGAGGGAAGACCAGCACTGAGGGGGCCCTCCTGTGCCCAGCCCACAGCTGACAGAAAGGGGAGGGCCGGCCCCCATGGCCGTCAGGGTGTGCATGTGGACTGTTCTTGGCCACCGGTACAGGGCTGCGGGTCTCCCCACGGGTGACTGTGGGCCGAGGCAGGGCCACCGCGTCCTCACAGGAAGTGGGCCGGAGAGGCAGCCTGGGCAGGGGGGTGGGCGCCAGTCACGGGTCGCATGAAAGCGCCTGCCCTCTTGTGGGAGAGCAAGACAGCCGGCCCTTCCCCTCCAGCCCCTTCCAGGAGCCCAGGAGGTTGAATCCTAAGCCCAGCTTGGAGGGGTGGAAGCGAAGCCGGTGCGACTTCCCGCTTGGCATCTCTCCTGGCACAAGGCAGGCCGGGAGGGGCTCGGAGGAGGCGGAGGAAGGAACCGCTCTGTGGGTTGCACAATAAGGAGGACGAGGTCACCTCCAAGTGGGCAACTCAGGCACTGAGAGGAAGGGGCTCCGCAGCCCTTGAGAGCCTCTCCCAGGCATCCCACCCCCAGGGGCAGGGGGAAGGTTTTGCAGGGTGGGGGTGGGGGGCTCCAGGCTCTGACTTTAGCCTGGCTCTCCCTCCGAGGAGGCTCTGCCGCTCAGGCGTTTGTGACGGCCAATCTGAGCGCCTCGACCCTGCCTGACCCTCCGTGCCACTTTTGCTGGGCTGCCCCCCTGCCTGCTGGCCCTGCCGGGATACGCCTGGGGTCCCTCCTGGCCACTGGGGCCTTTCGGTCCTGGCTGACGGTCCTGGGCCTTGTGCCTCCTCCTGGAAAACATGCTGGGGACGGTAGAGGAGCTAGACTGGGGCGGCCCTGGGGCTCCCTTGGGTGGCCTCCGTGCCCGGCAGTGTCAGCCGGGAGCTCAGCCCGCCTGGGTGCCCTGCCTGCTTCGGCCGTTGCCTCCCTCCGCTACGGGCTGCCTGTGAGGGGAGCAGAGGGCCTCCTTTTTGGCTCTCGATAGGCGCCCCCATTTCTAGTCCTGAGAGAAGCCAGGATGTCGAGGGAGCCCTTTCTGGCCGAGGGGAGGCTGGCTTGCCATTCTCCCGGTGGGCCTTCCTCCATCAGGCCAAGCCAGCAGCCCCCCTGGAGCCGTCCCCCTCTTGTCCTTGCAGGCGAGTGGTGGTCCTGATGGAAATGGAGGTCCTGCGGCCGGGCCATGCGGTCCCCGCCAAGATTGGGAATCCGGTGCCCTACACGGAAGGTAAGCCCCCTTTCCCGGCTGGCCCTTGGCAGCTGCCTCTTGATCCTGGCTTAATCCCGGCTGCTTTTCTGCCCCTTCTGCCTTTCCTCTCGATGCTCTGGTGAACGTCGTTTGAGGGAGGGGTTTGAGGGGGGGGATCGTCATGGAATCACAAAGCCCAGCAGGAGCCGCTGCAGGTGGCATTCGTGGGCTGGGAGCCGCAGGGGACGGGGCCCCTTCAAGGACTCTGGGGCCGAGCCACCCGGGGGGAGGGGGGGCTGATGGGCGGAGGAAGGATGGCCTCGGGGTGAAGAGATCGGCTGCTCTGCCACCTCCCCATTTGCATGCCAGAAAAATAGGACCCCACCCCCCACCCCGCTCTTCTGTCAAGGGGGAGGGGTGTTTTTGAGAGGGCCTGGAGCCGTTTAGGTGGGTCTCCCTGGGAATGGGGCCGGAGAGCGGTTGGCACACACACACACCCATGGATGAACGCACAGGTTGGGCGGGTGGGCCTAAGAGGGGCTTGCCTGGGGGGCCCCCGGGAGAGGCTTCCCACTCAGGGGGCCCCAGAGGGAGGGGTGGGGGCCGCGCTTGCCCCCCACTCTCAGGCAGAGCGCCAGGGGGAATAGCTCCCCTTGTGCCACCCCACACCTCCAGCCCTGCATCCTCTCCTGTTGGAGCAGCAATTAAGTTGCCTGCTTCGCCTCCTGATCTGGGGCCTGCAAGGGGTGGGGGTGGGGGCTGCATTCGGTCCCTCGCCCCCCTCCTCCTCCTGCTCTCCTAGGGAGGGCCCGGGTGGGGGTGGGATTGGAATACCTCAGAGGAGCCCCCCTGGCTAAATAGGGGACGGAGCCTCGGAGCGTCCCTGGGGCTCCCTTGGGGGCCCAGCTTGCAAAGCCCCTTCCCCCGGATGGGTGCTCCCTCCCCTCTGGCCGCCCCTGGCTCTCAGCCGCTCTGGGTGGGGGCCTCCGCCTCTTTCCTCCGGCAGGCTGAAGGGCCCCAGGGAGGATCCCCTGCACGGGCCCCAGTCGCTTCAGAAGAGCCCCGAAGGATCCTGGGAACGTGGCAGCCGGTTTCCCTCCCGTCAGTCTGGAGGGTCTGTGGTTCCACTGAAAGGCCCTGAGTGGGGGCCACAGATCTCCCCTCCCCCCCCCCCGGACATTGGCTCCCCCCCTTCTTGTTCTGCCCGAGTTGATGCCCCCTTTGGCCGTTTGCTCTGAGGGGGAAGCGGGCGTCCCCTTCGTCCGGGGGTGGGGGGGTTCAGAGGGAGCGGAGGCTCTTCTGGCCTGCGTGGGCGCCACAAACCTCTCCTCTTCCCCAAGCAGGAGCTGGGCAAGCAGGGGGGCAGCCAGCGGCCAGCGGCCCAGCAACCAACCCTTTCCAGGGCAAGCCAGCGGGGCTCCAGAGTGGGGCTGCGGATGCAGGTGAGGGGCGGAAGGGCCTTGGGGGGAGGGGGGATGACATCAGAGCTGCTTCTCCTTCCGCTTCTCTTCACACCCAGGGCTGGGAGAATCGGCCCAGCGTCCGGCTCCAGCCTCTTTTCTGGCCCCTCAGAGAAGGGGGAGGCCTCCCGGGCAGCTGCCCCCACGGAAGGACACTCCACTCCACCTGACCCCACCCCACCCCGCAGGATGCCGTGGCTGCTGCCCGAGGGCCGTGCACAGAGGGAGCAGCGTGTGGCTGCCAGCAGGGAGGGGCACCGTCTCCACCCACCCACCCCGCCCCATGGAAGGAGTGGCTGTGGCAGGGAGGGGCCCTCTGGGAAGAAGGACCCCCCCCCCCCGAAACAGGCCTCCGTTTCTGCCTGTGGGCCCCCAAAGGGGCCTGGGGGCCACGAGAGGGTCCCGCAGCTTCTCCCTCTGCCTTGATGGAGCCCAGTGGGCTGGGCTGGCCAGGAGCTTTTCCGGGGGTCTTTGGGCTGGGAAGGGAAGCTGGCACAGAATCCTTTCTGAGCCCTGTCAACTCACAGGGCTGAGCTCAATTAACAGTGCGGGATCCCTCATCTGCAGAGCTGGCAGGTGATTATCGCAGGCCGGGATGTTAATTGCTGCTCCGGGAGCAGAGCCCCCCCCCGGCCTCGGCAGGACAGGCTCCGTCCCGTGAGGCCCTGGGAGCAGAGTCCCCGGAGGGCCTGGGGCCCTTTGCAGGCCAGAGCCCCTCCCCCACCCATGCCTGGGCTTCCTGGGGTGGGGCTTCGTTCCCTGTGGAAGCACAGGAGGGGGGAGGGGCCCCTCCCAGAGCAGAAACGGAGGCCTGTTTCCAGAGGACGCCGGGAGCTGCAGGGAGGGGCGAGGGCGTTGCTGCCGGCCGAAGGACCCCTCGCCCAAAGCGCCTGCCCGTCCCTGCCCTTTCTCCAGGGGACAGAGAGGGGGTCCTGGGGCTTGAGGGGCCACAGCAGCCCAGGTGCCAGCGATGACGGGGGGAACTCTGTCTCGTCCCAGGGTCTTTGGGCAACTTCCCCGGACCTTCCAAACGGCTGGGGAACACGGGGAGCGCCAGCCTCCTCAGCACCCCGGGGGGCTCTCAGGTCAAAGTGGTGCCCATCGCCAGCCTGAACCCTTACCAGTCCAAGTAAGTGGAAGGCTCTCCCGGCACCCCCTTCCTCCCTGGGGCCTGGCAGGGGTGGTGGGACGATGCCCTGCCGTGGGGCACAGTGGGGCTGCAGAGGCCACGTCTCGGTGGTTGCGTGGCAGAGGGCCTGGCGAGCCCCACGGCCCCTTTCCAGGCTTTGGGTGGTGGGCCCGTCCGGCGCTCTGGGGCTCCCCCCCCCCCCCGAGGCTCCCTGGCCTTTCCTGAAGCCGAGGTGCCATGGGGGGACCTGACGGGGGAGGAGGGCAGAGTGAGGAACGGGAGCCCCCTTTCCTCCCTGGTGGGGCGGGGCCAGTGCCCTCCACCCCACCCCTTGGGGCTCTGGGCGCAGGGCTAAATCAATTGGGAGTCGTGGCCCATAATGACGAAGGCCACTGCAAGGATTTCAACAGGAGCGTGGCCACCCACAACATGCCAGCCCCAGAAGGGGTGGGTGAGGGGAGAGGCCGAATTGCCTGGGGGCCCCGTTGCCATGCAGAGAGTGGGCTGGGCTGGGCTCCCCCCCTGGGGGGGTCTGTCCTGCCGCTTCAGCTCCCTCCGTGGCTGCCGTGTCTTTCCAGGTGGACCATTTGCGCCCGGGTGACCCAGAAGGGCCAGATCCGCACCTGGAGCAACTCCCGGGGGGAAGGGAAGCTCTTCTCCATCGAGATGGTGGACGAGAGCGTAAGTGCCGGGCTGCCCTGGGGGAGGAGCCCGAGGAGGGCGGAGCGTCACGGGCTGGACGGCGGTTGGCAGGACCGGCTGCCGCCTCCTCCACCCTCCCCGGAAGGCGGCACTTCTCCCCAGGGGCCCAAGGGGGCCTGGGCAGAGGCACGGGGGGGAGGGGCTGGGGGCTTGGGCTGACGCTTCTTCTGGCTCCCCTTTACCCCCCACCCCTGTCCTGGGTCAGGCGTTTTCCTATACATTTCGGTTCCGTTGGAAGCTGGCTCCTCTGCAGCAGAGTTCCCTTTCCGGCTTTGTGGGCCTTGAATTTGGGGCAACAGTCCCACTAAATCGGAATTTGAGAAAGGAGCCCCTCCCACCTGGAGAGAAGGGGTTCGTTTTTTAATTCTCCCTTGGACTTCGAGGCTCTCTCAGCCCAGCCGAGGCCCTGTCTCCTTGCCTTGAGGAGCGGCTCTCAGCACAGTCAAGGGGGGGGGGGCGAGGGCTGCTGGTGGCCTCCGCCCCACTTTGGTGTAGGGCCGTTTGTTCCGCTAGACCTTCCCCCAAGAGGTGCTTCTCTTTGGAGCTGACCACCGCAGGCAGCCTGTCCAGGACGGGCACAGAGGTGGTCAGAGGGCTGCCCTGAGGCCTCCCCTGGGCTGAGCTGCCTCCCTGAGCCTCCTGCTTCTTCCCCAGGGGGAGATCCGAGCGACGGCCTTTAACGACCAGGTGGACAAGTTCTTCCCTCTCCTGGAGCTGAACAAGGTGCGGGGGTGGGTGGGTGGGAGCAGCGGGCTCTGTCCGTCTGGAGCTGCGGTGCGGCTGGTCCTCGCTTAACAGCCGGCCCTCAAGGCTCCCGTCCCTCCGCCTCAGGTCTACTACTTCTCCAAGGGCAACCTGAAGACGGCCAACAAGCAGTACACCTCCGTGAAGAACGACTACGAGATCACCTTCTCCAACGAGACCTCCGTCGTTCCCTGCGAGGACGCCGAGCACCTGCCCTCCGTGCAGTTCGACTTCGTGGCCATCGGGGACCTGGAGGGAGCCAGCAAGGACTCCCTCGTGGGTGAGTCGGACCGGGCGGGGGCCCCCTGTTGCCACCAGGGGAGGGGGCATTCACACTCACCACTGGGACTGCGCGGCTCCTGCAGGCATCGCAGCTCTGGCTTTGGCCAGAAGCCCCACCCGTTCACACCCAGGAGGGCTGGCCTTCCCCCACCCTCTCACCTGGCCTCCCCTTGGGCAGGGGGGCCGCCCTCCTTGTGGGCCTGGGAGCTGGGGGGGGGGGGCTGATGCTGAAGAAGCAGAGATTCCGTGTTCGGGGGGGGGAGGGGAAGCCGAGAAGGGCAGAGGGTGGGGCCCTCCCTGGGGGTGGGGGGTGTTCAGCCTGGCCCTCTTTCCCAGACGTCATCGGGGTCTGCAAGAGCTACGAGGAGCCTCAGAAGGTCACCATCAAGTCTTCCAACCGGGAGGTCTGCAAGAGGGAGCTGCACCTGGTGGACATGTCGGGCAAGACCGTGAACGTCACTCTGTGGGGCGTGGACGTAAGTGGTGGGGCTGCCAGGGCGCTGGGCTTTGCACTGCTGGGGCCGGGAGAGAAAGAGGCGGGGTGGGGGTGGGGCAGCCCTTCTTGGCCCTTCAAGGGTCTCCCTGTTTCCTGAGCGCCCCCTCCCTCCTCCCCCCCCCCCCCAGGCTGCTCTGACGGCCTCTGCTCCTTCTTCCCGGCTCTGCAGGCGGAGAAGTTTGATGGCTCCCGGCAGCCAGTGGTGGCCATCCGGGGGGCCCGAGTCTCGGACTTTGGGGGGCGGAGCCTCTCCGTGGTTTCCTCCAGCACCCTCCTGGTGAACCCCGACTGCCCAGAGTCCTTCAAGCTGCGGGGCTGGTAAGTTTGCTCTGCATCCCTGGGCCGGCCGGGTTCCCAGCACAGGCGGAGAGGCCAAGCAGCCGGGGGGGGTGGGGGTGGGGTGCCAGTCCTGTGGTTGAGGGGAGAGCGAAGGGACGCCTGCTCCTCCTCTGCCCCCCTGTCCAGCGGGCCTTTTCCTTCCAGCCGGGGGTGTGGGGGGGGGTGTCTGCCCTCCTGCTGCCTTTTGGGTGGCCGCAGCCCGTCTGCCTGGGGGCTGGGGGTCACCGTGGGCCCTGGGAGGAAGCCGTGAGGGCAGCCGGCCTTGGGCTCAGGCCAGGAAGCTGCCGCTTGGGAGCGCCCGTCTTCCGTCCCCAAGGGACCCCAGGAGCACCGAGAGAGGGAGGCCGGGGGGGGGGAGCGCCAGGGGCCACATGCACCTCTCCCTCCTCATACCCAACCTCCCCTCCCCCCCCCCCCACCCAGCAGGGCTGAGGCTCCCAGGGACCCTCTGTGTGCCCCCCCCTCCCCCGTCAGCCGCAGCCTCTCCCTGCCACGGAGGCCCCTCTGCCAGTTGGAGGCCTGGGCCAGGCTTCTCCTCAGCCTTTCTGGGCGAAGGCTCTCCTAGCTCCCCTCCCCTGGCCGAGGCCTCCCTGCCGTCCCTCCGGGGAGCAGCCGCAGGGCAGAGCCAGGCGAGGCCGCTCTTGGCTTCTCCGGGTTATAGGCCGCCAAGGCCCGGATGAGAAGGGAGCCCATCCTGCCGGGCCTCTTGGGTGACTCCTCTGTGCCGCCACCCCCCGTCACTGCCTCTGACCCCGAAGGCCCCTTTCCCTTCCAGGTTTGACGCGGAAGGCCAGCACCAGGAGTCCGTCTCCATCTCTTCGGGCCGGGGGGGCCAGGCGGTCGGGGGCAGCTCCAACTGGAAGACCCTGAGCGAGGCCAAGGCGGAGAACCTGGGCCAAGGAGACAAGGTGAGGAGGAGGAGGGAGGGGCATCTACCTGCCCAGTCTCTTTGCCATCAGTGGGAGGGGAGGCCCACCTGCACTTATGGCCACAGTGGAGCCACCGTCTCCGTTGCTAAGTGGGAGCGAATCCAGCTTCCTTCACCGAAAGGCTCCTGCCCAAGCAAGACCTCCGGGGCTTCTGCTCTCTTCGGCTGGGATCACGTGGCCCAGGGTGGGAGGGAGGGAGGGAGGGGCACCGGCCTTCAGGCCCTTTCCTTTCACGGCTCTTCGTGCCACGGGGGGACTCTGGAGGGGAGCCGTGGCCTTCTGGGCAGGTCAAGGCGGAGGGACCGCGGGGCGTGGCGGGTGCAGGACGGGCCCTGGCGCTGCCTCTGGGGCGCCCCACTAGCCCTCCCCCCGCCCCCCTTCCCTTGGCAGGCGGACTACTTCAGCTGCGTGGGCACGGTGGTGTACCTGCGCAAGGAGAACTGCATGTACCAGGCCTGCCCCACCCAAGACTGCAACAAGAAGGTGGTGGACGAGCAGAACGGCCTCTACCGCTGCGAGAAGTGCGACCGGGAGTTCCCCAACTTCAAGTACCGCATGATCCTGTCGGTGAGTCCGGGCCTTTCCCGGGGGGCCTTCCCGGCCAGGAGGGCAGCTGGAAGGGCTGGCGAGGGGCCCCTGGGAAAGGGATCTGCTCCAGGGCAGAGGCCTCCTTGGCTCAGCTGCAATAGCGTCCCCCCCGACCCCCCCCCCCCCCGTGGGGACAGTGTTGGACGCCCCCATGTCCTGGCGGAGCTCTGGGCAGCCCCTTCTCCACCTTCCGGCAGCCGCTTGCCCGGCCTCACCGTTTGGGGGCAGAACTGGGCCACCCTTTCCTCCCCAAGGGGCCCACAGCTGGACCTCTGCCCGGGGAGGAAGAGGGGAGTTCTCCCCCCCCCCCTCCACTCTTCTATGCGGAGGCCGGAAGACCCCTGTGGATGGCTGGGGGGGGGGGGAGCTCCTTGGCTTCAGCTTCCTCCCAGTTCACTTCTGTTCCTGGGCTCCTCTTCCTCCCCTCTGCTACCCAGGCCCAACACACAGTCCCACCACCAGCCTGGGGACAGCCAAGGGAGCCCCCCACCTTCCTCTTTGAGGCCCCCAGCGGCAGGCCCCACCGCATGCGATCCCAGCACTGCCCTCCCGTCCTGCTCCCTGCCCGGGTCTCCTGAGGAGGAGGAGGAGGCGGAGGCTGGGCATGGAGGGAGGGGGGTGCTGTGGCCAGGAGGCCCCAGGTTGCCATTCTCTCTCCTTCCTCCGCAGGCGAACATTGCGGACTTCCAGGACAACCAGTGGCTGACCTGCTTCCAGGAATCTGCGGAGGCCATCCTGGGCCAGAACACGGCTTACCTGGGGGAGCTGAAGGAGAAGGTCAGGAGGCCCCTGGGGGCTGCCCCTCTTCTGGCACCAGGAGGACGTTTGGACCCCGGGCTCTTCCTTCACTCTCCCCGGCATTTCTAGACGTGGGGCAGCCTCCCACTGCCACACACACACACACACACTCACCATGCTCTTTCCCGGAAGGCAGGGATGGGCCTCCCCCTCAACCAATTGGGGAGGGTGGGCGTCTGCCTCCACCCTGCCATTGTGGGGGGTGGGGGGCTGAGCCATGGAGGTGGGGGGTGGCCTCCCTGCGATGCCCCTGGGGGCCAAAGCGCCTGACAGCCTCGTCCTGAGGGCACGGAAGGTGGGGGGGCTGACGAGGGGGGCCCCTCTCTCCCTCCTGCCCAGAACGAGCATGCCTTCGACGAGGTCATCCAGAAGGCCAACTTTACCTCCTACGAATTCAGGATCCGAGTCAAGCTGGAGACATTCAATGTAAGAGGATTGGGGGCAGGGGAGGGGGGCAGGCATCGTGGGGGGGGGGGGCTGGGCTGGAGAGGTCTGCATCATCGTGCAGCAGCCCCTACACCCCAACTCCCCCCCCTCTCTCAGGAGCGCCTGCAGGGTTCAGGGGGGCCCTTCCCCAGAAGATGGGGCAGGGTCCCACCAGGCATGGGGGGACGGGCGGGGGGGAGTCAGGGTTGGGGCAGCAGAAGCTCCCTTTTCGTGGCATTCCCAGGGACTGCAGTGGGGTGAGCTGTGGGGCTGCTGGGTTTCTGGGTTAGGTGGGCAGCGTAGCTCCAGCCTCCTCCGTGAAGGGAGGGAGGGGGGTCTGTCCAGAGCATACTGAAATCTTATCGTGTGGGCACTGGAGACGCCTGCAGGCCATCAGCCGCTCCCGGGGGCCACAGGACAGCGGCTGGCCTTGGGTGACCGTTGGGGGGGGGGTGTAGGTTGATACGCTGAAGGCCAGGCTGCCGGAGCCTCCCGCTCCTCAGCACAAGGGCCAGTGTTCTTGAATGCCCGGGACTCCAAAGCCCATGGGGCAGCAGTGCCTAGCGTGGCCGCTGAGCCGCCTTCTCTCTTTGCAAGGATGAGTCGCGCCTGAAGGCCACGGCCGTGGAGGTGAAGCCCATCAACTTCAAGGACTACTGCCAGAGGCTCATCCTCAACATCCACAAGAACGCCGCCCAGCTCGGCTGAGCCCCACAGAGCCAGAGGTCGGCCGGGGCCCCCGGACCCTCTCCCCTTCCACCCCCACCGCTCCGCCCTGGAGAAGCCCCCAGGAGCCCCTGGCCCAGAAAGGCCCAGCTGGGATGGTGCAGCCTAGGCAGCCTCCCTTCCTCCTCCACACCCCACACCCCCCGGGGCAGTTTTTGGGGGGCTCTGAGTGACGTTCTTAATCCAGGGTGGATCTCTTCCACCTTTGCCATCGAATGGACTGCAAGGTCAGATCCGGACCAGGAGGGTCCCTGCTGAGAGGGGCCGATAAGCACCGAGTCCCCCTGCCCCCCCCCTCGGAAATCTCCCCCCCCCCCCCAAACACACAGAGCAGCTCCTTCAGTTTTTCCCCTCCGTTGATACCCCTTTTGGGGGGCTGCCCACTGCAGAGTCTCCTCCTTTTCCCCCTCTTTGCTGTTTTTATGCAGAGAGAATTCTCCTGTGTTGCCTGAGAGGGACAGATGGGGGGGGGGGAGTGGGGGGAGCCTGCAGGTGCCCCGTTTCTTTTCTTAATAAAGGTTGCTTCATTGACGGCGTTTCCCCAGTTCTCTTGATGCCAACGCCAGTTGTTTCTCATGACTGGAAAGCAATTCATTAGTTTCCTTAATGGATTCTCACTTGGGGGGACCTTCCCTCGCTGTGCCCAAGCTGCTGAGGGGGGGGGGGCTCAGCCCAGGCTGGCAGGGCCCAAGATGCATGTTGAGGGTTGGTGGGGGGTGGGTATTGGCCCGGCTCAGTCTGCAGCTGCCTGGTGCTACGGAGGGAGGAGGGGCAATACGAAACAGGAAGGGGGGGGGGGCTTCTCTGGATGATCCTTGCCCTGGCCATGGCACCCACTGGCTCTCTGACCCTGCTAAAAAGGGGGCTGGTCAGAAACTGCCGTCCTGAGCTGACTTGAAGGTTTTCACACCCACACGCCCCGTGTGAATTGGCCTGAAAGCGTTGGGGGAGGGGGGGGGGCATTGCCTTCTAGCCGTGATCTGCATTGGGGCCATGCAAAGTCACCAGCCCTCTTCCCACAGGGAGCCCTTCTCCCTCCCTCCTGGTGGGTGGAGACCCCCGTTTCCACCTGGCGCTTCCATTCCCAGCACGGAGGCCCTGGGGTGGGGTCAGGGCTGGTGCTGGCCTACCTGAAGGCCCCCCCCCCCAACGTCCCCCTGCAGCTCCTTGTCCCAGTTTTGAACCGTCTCTGGATAATATAAGTATTATTGATCTGTGTATTCAATACACTAATGAAACACACAGATATCGGCAATGTAATTAATACACTCAGAAAAGGGGCTTGCAGGAGGAAGCTGTATTGACTGCTGGGGGGCCTGGCACGCTGCCCAACCCAGCAGCCTCTTGTGCTCGCCCCCCTTTCTTGGGCTGGGCGCGAGGTGAACCAGCCGAGGGAGGGGGCAGCTGCACCTCCCCCCCCCCCCCCCCAGGTGGCCGGCCGGGACAACAGCCAGATCCCTCCTGCTGCCCCGAAGGGGGAGGTCGGGCGGAGGATGCCCGCTTTCCCACCGCTGCGAGGGGCTTTCCTCCTCGGGGAGGCCTCGCTTTGCCCAGGCTGCCCCGAGCCAGAGCGCGGCTGGGCGGGGAGGGAGAGCTGCCATGGACTTGGCGGAAACTTCCGCAGCCACCGAGCCCTAAGCGGGGCTGGAACGTGGGGAGGCACCGCACGAGCGGCCGTCCGAGCCCCCGCCCTGGCAGGCCACCCTCTCCGGCTCAGCCACCGCTTCAACCCGCCGAGTGACGCCCCCCCCCCCCCGGCTTTCCCCTCCGACGGCCACAACGCTGAGTGCAGCCCCAAGGCGGGCGCGGCTCTTACGGGGCCCGAGGGCGGAGGAGCTTTCCCGGCCGCGCCCCGAGCCTCCCGGGGATCTTGGCGGGGGGAGCACGGGGGGGGGGTCCCGTTCCTCGCCCGCCGGGGGGCTAATGAGCCCATCCGTCTCCCTAAAGCTTCCCAGTAAAAGATGCAGCCAATATTCCCTAATAAAATGTGTCCGTGTTTTAGGTCTTGCATTAGGCCGTATTTTACAGCAGCCTATTACAATGATAAACGGCCCCGGGAAAGGAAGGAGATTTAACGCCTGGCGCGGGAGGCGGCCGAGACTGCATCCCGGCCGGGGGCGCCGCTGGGAGGTCGGAGGGCCGCCGTTGCAGCCCGCGATGTCGGAGGCTCTCCGGCCCGGAAAAGGCGCCTGGGGGCAGAGAGGCAGGGACTCGCCGGAGGCGGCCTTGGCCCCGAGCCGCGGATGTTTCCAGCGGGAGCCTGGCGAGGGCGACGCCAGCGGCTCTTCTGGCCGCGCCCCGACTACCTGCAGCAACCGCTCGGTCGGGATGCGCCTGGCACAAGGCGAGGCTCCGCTGGGCTGCCCGCCTCCCCGGCCGCCTCAGTCTGGAAATTGGGCTTTTTAAACTCCAGGATGAGGGACGCCGCCCCAAATTACACACACACACACACACACACCGCATTCTGACCGCCCCCAGTCGGGCAAGAGGACAGCCCAGCCCGGCCTCGCCGCCCGACCCCACGGGGCCCCGGCGCGCCCTCCGCTGCTGCTCGGCCGAGGGAAGCGGCGGCGGCCCACGGCCGGAGTCTACTTGGAGCGCTGCGGGACAAAGAGCGGCCGTCTCGGCTGTGACTCATCAGTCGGCGGGGCCCGATGAGATGGAGGCAGCCCTGCGGCGAAGGAGCCGGAGCACTGTCGATGTTGCCTACTTTGGTAATGAAAGGTCTGCAAGAAACCCACCATAGTCCGGGAGCAGCGAGGCCCCCACGGCGCTATCCAGCCTAGAGCACCTGCAGCCCCCCACCCCCCCACCCCTGCTTGGGCAGAGCTCCCTCCCTCCCCTCCCTTGACTGGGCGTCTCTTCCTTCCGGCCCCCCCAGCCAGGGTCAAGACGGGAGGCGAAGGGGCCTCCACCCCAGTGGCCCTGGGAGCCCCAGAAGAGCACCTGGGAGCAGGCCCACTCGTGGCCTGCCTGTCCTCTTCCCCATTGGGCGCAGGGAGATAGGCAGCCAGGAGGCTCCCGGTGGCCCTTCTGCTCTCTGGCTCAGAGGCCCTGATGCATCGGCAGGTGGGGGGTGGGCACCTCTGGACTGTCAGTTCAGGCAACTGGTTACTGCAAGGCCAGGCCAGCCCCTCCCAGGAAGACCAGCCTGGCTTCTTTGTGCAGGAAAGGAGCCCTCCTGGCAGGCTCCCTCTGCCTGGTTCTCCTCCTCCTGCCCTGGGGGAATGACGGGCAGGGCAAAGGCTGCAGCCCAGTAGGCCAGCCAGGGAGAGTTGTTCCAAGTGTGGCTTCCCCAGGTGAGCAGGGGCTGAAGCCTGTCCAGTGAATGAGCCCCCCCCACACACACACACAATTAACAGCTTCCCAGAGATGGATCCAGGGCCCTCCGGGTTTCTCCACAGGGAGAGGGGAGGGGAGGGTGGGGGGTGACTGGAAATCAGAAGTACTACTTGCTGTCATTTTTTTTTGTTTTGTTTTTAATGTGTTTATTTTTTATGGTTTTAAAATGACTTTTCTCCTTTTGACTGGGAGGGGGCCAGAGTTGGGCAACTAGATAAACAAAGGAACGCTTGGGGGCTGCCGGAAACATCCGGAGGAGAGCAGGGGCTTTACCAGAGCAGCCAAGTGACCTGACTCAGAGGAACAGGGGGGGGGGGGATTGTCACCCCCAGGCTAACCATGTGACACAAACAGTCATCTGTGGGTCATGCCCGTCCTCCAAGGCAACGAGACAGAAGGGTAGAGGGGCCGAAACATGAGAGGCCCGGGAGAAACCAGGAAGGCGCCTGTATGGATCCCTGGGTCCCCTCTGGGCTGAAGCCTTTTGGGGCTACCCAGAGCCTCTCACTTTTATTCATTCCACATTCACCAAGCAGCCTTTCTTTTTATTCCTTTTTCCTTGGCTTCCTCCGCCATTGTTTAAGAAGCACCCATTGGCCACCCATTCTCTGGGCCACGAGAGGGAGGGGAGAAATTGAAACTGGGAATCCCAGGATGAAGGAAGGGGGGGGGGGCGAAAGAGAAGCTGCTGAAAGGGCCGAAACCAAGAGGAGAACCCAGGGAAGAGAAGCCCCCCCCCTCGATTCTTGGAGGAAGAGGGAGAGGAGCCTGCAAAGGCCCAGGGGGAGAGGCCGTAGCTGCCTTTCGAGGGGTCTCCTCCAGGGAAGGGAGGGGGCTTATTCCGGGTTGGCCCAGAGGGGGTGAAGCCCACAAGACTGGATCCGCTAAGAGGACCTTCTGGCCTGCAGGAGCTGTGGATCGGGTAGCCACGTGGGGGTGGGGGGGGCACACTGGATTCCTTTCACAGTAAGATTTGAAATAGGAATTCCAAAGGCTTTAGCAGATCCTACGCTGAGCAGGATCTCGGTCAGGAGTCTCCAAACCTGGCAAAGTCTGGACTTCAATTCCCAGGATTCCCCAGTCAGTCATGAATGATAAGCGCTGGAAGGGCCCAGAAGGCCCCCCTTCTCCCGTGTCTCTTAACCTGAACTTCAACTCCCATGGCTGGCTGGGGATTCCTCCAGAAGTTTGGGGATCCCGGCCTAGTCTAGATGAAGTCCCTTCTAAACCTATGATTCTGGAACAAGCCATCATGAACTGCACATTCTGCCTAACTGCTCTGAACTAGCCACAGTTCAGCAGAACCCAAACCTCCCAGGAGACAAGGGTGCTTTTGCAGGATACAGAGACCAAAGTTGGAGAGCGTGCACGTGCACACGCGCACACGCACACACACCCGCCTTCTGCCCCACCCCACCCCCAAGTGCAGCCTTCCCCCTCGCTCCCTCCCTCTCTCCCTCCCCAGATCCACAAATGTCCTTTCCCACAAGCAAACATTCCACCTGCTTTTCCCTGCAGACCAAATACTCGGCATGCAGAGTTCAGGTGAGACTCCGGGATCCAGCGGTGGGTGGCGTGCAGGGCATACCTCCCAGGAATTCCCAGCAGAGGAATCCGCCTCCCTCTCCCCATGAAAAGAGTGGGCATAGTGAGCACCCTCCTGGGCACAGCCTTTCTCACGGGTTGACAAGGATTAATTCCTCACAGCAGGCCAGGTATTTGCAGTGGAAAAAATAAACCTAAATAAACAAACTGCAAACCCCACAATTCACATGCCCCACAGGGTCTTCTGGGCCCCTCTTTTTGCCTAATCCCATCAGACCCCAATCAACCCTCCTGACCCCTAACAAAGCCCCCCCCCCGGCCATCCTGCCTAGCCCAAGGAAAAGCAGCCCGCCCCATGGTCCCAGTCTGGCAATCCCAGTCTAGGGAAGCCCCGCTTCCCAGCCTCTTCTCCCAATCCCCCAGTGGCTTCAGAGCTTTGCTGCCCCCCTGGAAGACCCATAGCGGTAAGGATAAAAACCAGAAAGGGTGCCAAGGCAGGGAGAGGGCGAGGACCTGCCCAGCCAGGTGGATCCAGAGGCATTTCCTGCCTTGTGGCGCCCGAATTCTACAAACATCTTCACTTTCCTTCTTTGTAAGGCAGGCACCCCAGGATCATTGTGATAAACAGGGTCCCCCCCAACAAGTGTTTCTTCCTAACCATTGGAAGGTTGGGACCCCAAGGCTTTTTTCTCTGCAGTTTCCTGCTGCCCTTCTGGCGTTCCAGTTATGTGGCTGGCCGGCCCACGGCACCATCTTGCCCCCTCCCTCCCCTCCCTCTTTCTCCCCACCTTGTGTGGAAAGAGGTGGGCTGAAGCTGCTGGAAGCGGGAGAGCCTCCCTGGGAGTGCAGGGCGGGGAGCCCCCCTGCCCCATCCCCAGAGGCGGCAGAAGCAGCCATGGGTATTTCAGGCAGATACTTTATTTCCCCTCGGGGAGAGGGTCCCTTTTGCCGGGGGTGGGTGAGGGAAGCATCCAGTGCTAAGATGGGAGGATGGGAGGGTCTCAGAGGAGGCGTGCAAGGCAGGCCCAACCACTCCTTAAAATTGGACCTAGCTTGGCTCGGCCTACCTGCTTCTTGGTGCTCCTGCACAGCTGCCTGCCCCAAACTCAGGCAGGCCCAGCCCTCACCGCCCCCCCTCAGCCCCCCTGCAGGAGCTCCAGGCCCTCCTCTTCCTCCTCCCAGAATGCAGGTGGTGAATAATTCCAGACCTCCCCATGGGGTCCCTTCCTCCCCAGCCCCACCCCACTTTCGTCCCCAAGGGAGGGTCAAGCGGTCCTTGCATAGGGAGGCAGAAGCACAGGGACCATTTTGTGCTGGGGGGGGGGCTCTCCTCCCCCACCCTACGTAGCCAGAGGAAGAGCCAGGTGCTGAAGCAGGTCTCCCCCCACCTCCCATTTCTGCCTCCTGGCTTCATCCCTGCCATCCCGGCGCATCACGCAAGACACGTTGGCCACGGAGGGAAGAAGGGATCCTGTGCACCGGTTTTACTTTATGCGTGAACACAGAGGTTACAAAAGGACGGACACCCCTTTCGCTCAAGAGTCTCTCCGGGTCCCCCCTCGGCCCAGACAGACAGCCCGCCTGGCTCTCTGTGGGCTGGCAGGGCCCGGCTGGCGGCTGGTCTTTCCTGCCAGGGCCGAAGATGCATCCGGAGCAAGGGGGAGATGGGGGTCCTCCCGCCCATCAGGAACCGCGGCCTACTGGGGCCGAAAGAGCAGCTGGCGTCCTTCTGGCTGGTCCAGGGGGGAGGCTGGTCAGGGTCTCCTCTGGGATCTCCGGAGCCTCGCTTGGTCTCCTCAGGCCGAGACTGGACCGGCCAGGGAGGGGCAGAGCCTGCCGCCCTGCTCAGGATGGGCCACTCCAGGCCTGCTGGGGAGGGGCAGGGACGCCCTGGCCTTTTGTGAGAGCTCAGCTGAGGCACCAGGCGGGGGCTGGCAGGGCTCCTAACCCCCCACGCCACTCGTACTCAGAGCCCAGGGCACTCCCAACCGAGGAGCCCCACGCCAGGTGAGCCAGGGACAGCGGCCGACTGGGCTGGGGGGAGGAGGCCGGTGGCAGGGCTGCCCCCCTCCACAGTCAAGCCCTCCGTGGAGGGGAAAAGAGTACGCCCTGATGCTCAGGAGCGGAGGGTCAGCGCGGCTCCAGGCAGGACTGGTCAGCGGAAGATCACCGCCCAGGCCAGGGTCCAGACGAGAACAGCAGCACGGAGGGTCAGCGTGGCCCGGCCCCCTGAGCCCCCACCCGCAGCCTGCTGGACTCCACTGGGGGGTGGCATGGGGGCCCGGTGGCACTTGCCCTTCGGCTTGGGCAGCAGGCCCAGGTTGGGCTGGTGCTTCAGGTCCTGCGCCTCCTCGGCACTCTTCCAGGGCCCCAGGGAGGCCGGCCGGCTGCTCCGGTTGCGGCTCTTGGTGCAGTTCTTCAGGGGCTTCCGGGATCCCGGGTGCTGCCCAGACTGGATGCCGTGGCCCCCCGCTGCACCCTCCCCCTGCTCCGTGGAAGAGAGGAGGGGCGGGTGGTCCCTGGGGGGCAGCCGGGGCCCGTGGGTCTGGTGCAGGGACTCCGAAGGCGAGCAGCCCCGGAAGGCGTCGGCCGGCAGCTCCTTCAGGTCCCGGCCGTGGAAGTGCTGGGGGGCCTCGCAGGGGACGGAGGAGGTGGAGCCCCGGAAGCGGTGCAGCCAGTCCCAGAGCGAGCGGGCCCGGCAGTCGCAGCGCCAGGGGTTCCCATTCAGGCGCAGGTACTCCAGGGCGGCCAGGGGCGCCAGGGCCTCCCCCTGCAGCCCGGAGAGGCTGTTGTTGAAGAGGAAGAGCAGGGTCAGCTGGCGCAGGTCGTGGAAGGCCAGCCGGTGGACGCTCTGCAGCCGGTTCTGGTGCAGCAGCAGCCGGTCCAGGCCCAGCAGGCCCCGGAAGGAGTGGGGCTGGAGGCTGCGCAGCTGGTTGCCATGCAGGAAGAGGTGGCTCAGGTTGGCCAGGTCCACAAAGAGGTCCTCCTGCAGGTAGCCCAGGTGGTTGTCCTGCAGGTAGAGGTACTGCAGGTTGTGGAGGCCCCGGAAGAGCCCGCTGGGCAGGGCGCTCAGGCCGCACTTGTACAGGTGCAGCGCGTGGAGGTGGACCAGCCCCTGGAAGGTCTCGGCTGACAGCTCCCGCAGGTGTCGGTTGTCACCCAGGTCCAGCTCCTCCAGGCGACTGAAGCCACGGAAGGCCTCGGGATCCACGAAGGTCAGGTTGTTGGAGTAGATCCAGAGGGTGACCATGGAGGGGCTGAAGTGGCCACGCAGCAGCAGCGAGATCTGGTTGTTCTGCAGGAAGATGCGCTCGCCGTCCGCCGGGATCCCCTCCGGGATGGTCAGGAAGTTGTGTGACTGGCAGCTGACCGTCATGGGCGAGGGGTAGCAGACGCAGTCGCTGGGGCAGCCCTCAAAGACCGGGATCGCCACGCCCAGCAGGAACAGGCAGAGCTCCAGGCATCGCCCTGCAAGGGGGAGAAGGGCCAGAGAGTGAGCAGAGCCCAGCCGGACACGGACACACACACACACCACCACTGGCCCAGGCCCTGCCGGCCCCCTCCCTGTCCTGGAAGGGGAGGCAGCCTGGGCAGTCTCTTGACCCAGGGCCACTGGCCTCTCCTGTGCCTTAAAGCCGGACAGAGTACCTCCCAATCCCAGGGTGGATCAAGGCCTGATCCTGGTAACCTTCACCAGGAGTGGGTGGGTGTCTGTGTGTCACTTCCTCTGTGTGTGTGTGTGTGTGCCTTTCTCCCTGGCCATCAGAAAGGAACTTGTACTAGCCCCGCCCCCTGCTCTTTTGCTCTCCTGGGCCTTCATCCAGTAGAGGGGGCATCACTCCCCCATTAGCCACTCCTCCCTCCGCCCCACATCAGCTGCCGCCCCCCCAGACTGCCTCCCAGCCATCCGATTCCCGAATTCTGCGGAAGAGGAGCAGGATCAAGGCCACCCCCCCATATCTATTATTTATTCTCTGAAATATTAATGCCAAGTGGCACCAAGGTTGCTATAGCATCCGACTGCAAAAGACCTTTAATTGCCATTTGGTTTTTAATCTCCCCATTAAATATTCACTTATGTTGGGAGCACAAGGGAGCTGGGGGGAGTGGGGGGGGGACACCCTCGGCCTCCTCCGCTGCTCCCTAAAACCTGCCCCCTCCCCCGTCTGGGGTGGGAAGGAAAGTCCCCAGGTGTCTCCTGCTCTTGTCCCAAGGCTGGGACTACAATGCCCAGAAGGCTAGGCTCTCTGACTGCTTGGTCCCAACACAATGCAGAGCAGAATTGTTCAAATATTGGGGGGGGTTGGGGGGAAATGTATGCTTGCTTTGGGTTGGGTTTCACACGAATCTCCTCTTTTCTTAACCCTGCAGATTCCACCGGGCTGCCCCCCCCCTCCTTGCAAACCACCAGCGGATCTCCCTCCCACCCCTCCTCCTCCCTTGACAGGCTGCAGGGGGGGGGGGGAGGGTGCCTCGCGGCTGCACTCAAACACCGGGCGCCTCGCTGCTCCCAGCACTGAGGCCCGCAAGGCACCTCTACCTTTTAGCCACCTCTACCTTTATCGGCTCAGGTGGGCAGCGCAGCAGCGGTGTGGGGACCCGGCTCGTGCGAAGGCAGACACGGCCTCCCTTGGGCACTTCAGGGAATGGACGGTCTGGAGGGGGTTGTTGTCTCGGGCAGCCGCCACCCAAAAAGCGGTTCGCGTGGCTCCCCCGGGCGCTCTGGCGGCCCCTCCAGGTGGGCGCTGAGTACCCCTGGCCACGTGGCTCCTGCCTGGCCGGACTCACTGGCCCGCCGTGGGTAGCGCTTTCCCGGCAGCCGGGCGAGGATGGGGGCTGCCCCGGAGCTTCCCGAATTGAGGCCGCCAGGAGCCCCTTTGTCCCGGCCGTGGACACGAGTCCCTCCTCCTCCTCCTCCACCCGGGAGGAATCTCCACGAGTCGGTTGCCGGGAGTCCCGCAGGCTTAGTTACTGCCCTCCTGGCGGTGGCCGTGTGTTTATGGCTGCCTCCCGCAGGGCAGCCTTTCCCAGAAGAGGCTGTGACCCCACCCCCCACCCCGAGATTGGCAGAGCATAAGTGCACCACCGGTTCGGCCAGCCAAAAGTGTGAGCAGGCGGCATCCGCGCACTCCACCCGCAGGTCGCAACCACCGGTTCCCCCGGACGAGTTTGAACTGGCAACAAACAGCTCCGCACACCCCTCCCCCTCCAGTTCCCCCTCAGGAAGTCAAAGGAGGGGGAATAGAGGTTGGGATGCCCTCGGGGTGCCCCTTTCACAGCCCTTCCCCAGCAGTTCCAGGCAGAAGATGAAGGGGGGGAGATGGCGCTATGGGGGCCACCTGTGAACTAGAGAGGACCCTGTCTGGGGGTGGCTGGGGGGGATGTGCACACAAAAGCATCAACAGGACACACACACACACGGTTGTTCCTCGTTTCTCTCTGTGGGGTTGAACCTGCTTCTGAGTGAAGAAGGCTGAACTCCCATGGAGGCCTTGTCTGGAAGTGGTTGGGATAAAAGTTTGGGGAATAAGGCAGCCCCAAGGTTGGGGGGGGGGCGGAAGGCAGACCTCCCCCCCCCCAGGAAAGCAGGCCAGGCAACCCCATGAAGGTCTGCAGCTCCTTTACTCCACCATCCCCCGCCTGGGTGGGCTTTCCTGCCCAGCTTTGGGGCCCAGGACTGGCAGAGAGGGAGGGGCTGGCTTCCTCCCAGGCTGCCTGTATAACCAGCCAGCCAGCCAGCCTGGCCATGCAGGGTGGGCACTGTGGAGAGCCAACAGGCCAGCTGTTTGGAATTAGGCTTTCTGATGGAGCGACAGCTGTTCCCCATCCTCTGGTAATCACCCGGCCAGTCTGGAGCATAAAAATCATGAGATAATTTGGTCTTTGCCCAATTCGGCCAGGCAAGCTGTAGCTTAATAGCCCTTCTGACCTCCAAGGTGGCACTGGGCACCCTGTGCTGCACTTTGCCACTTGCACCGCCTCCCCTCGGGAACCCAGAGACCTTGGTGGGAGGGGAGGGGAAGGCAGGGGCTCCCCTTTGCCAGATTGGGTGGCTGCCCGTCCCCTCCTCATCAGCAGGGCAGGGTGCCCGCTTGCTCCAAGCACAGGCAGGTGGGTGTGAGCGGAGGATGGCCAGCCAAGGGACACCACCGGGAAGCCCCCGAGAGGCCTCGGGGGGTCTCTGCTCAGGCCTCAGACCTCTTGATCAGGTGCCCCCTGGGTTCAAACCCACTTCAAGGGGAGCCAGGAAACGGGGATTGCAAGCCGCAGCTTGGCACGGATGGGTGTGCAGGGCCCCCTCCTGCCCAAACTGGCCTCTGGGCTCCCTGGAGATTTGGCTTTTAGGAAGCCAGCAGGGTGAATGACGGGCACCTCGAGAACCTGGTTTTATGGGTCCTGGCTGATGGGCGTTAGTATCAGGCCTACGGTTTTATTTTCCTTGCTGCTGTGGGTGTTTTAATTTAAACGCCTCCTTTTTTCCTTGCTCTGAACGCCTGAAAGGCGCCAGGAGTCTCTTTCGGCCACGGTGGGCATAAAGAAAGAGGTGAAGGAAGGGACCAGCCTGTTCGTCCCAGCAGCCCCCGAGGAGAGCAGTGACTGAGGAAGGGGCTGCAGGAAAGAGAATGAAGACCGCTCTTCTTGCCTGGGAGGGGGAGAAGATAAGGGAGGGGGTCTTCTGTGCGTCCAGCCCCTCCTAGCAAGCGGGAGGGGAGGCCATCATCAAGGATACAAGGGAGCCCCCCTCCCCCTCTACCACCTCTCAGCTCGCCACTTATTGCAATTTTAAAGCCGGCCATAAATCTGAAGTGTAATAATAGGGAAAATCAATACTGGACAGGCTGAATATTGCAGGCCGCCCAGCCCAGGGGCTCCCCAGGGCCCTTTCCCTAAGCCAGACGGATGAGCGCCAGGGGAGCCACTCCAGGTGCCTGGCCAGCAGGGGGGGGGGGGAGGCCTGCTCATCCCAGCCTCTGATTCCTCCTTTCCTTCGCAGGAAGCCCACTCCCTCCTTTCCTGGGCAACAGAATGGCCTGTGGGGCTGTGGAGGATGGGGGTGGGGCTTTTCAGAATCCAAGGAATGGGCTCTCTGGCTGGGGGAGGCTGAGGGGGGAGGCTGGGAACGTTTAGGGTGGCCGATCCTTGCCTGGCCACTGCAGCCCAACAGCTTGGGAGGGGGTCACACAAAGCCAGATCTTCCCTGGGTGAGGGTCTCTCAGGCCACCTAGGGGGCGGCCCCCCGGTGCCTTCAGGGCCAGGCCACAAGTAAGGTGGAGGCGAGATGGAAGGAGCCCGAGTGGCCTCTGCAGAAGCTGCTCAGGCTGAGTCCTGGGGCTCCGGCTTCTCTTTCTGGATCACCCAAAGAGCCAACTCGGCCTCTTGGCGGCTTCCCTGGAAAAGGAAGGGGGAGAATGGACCCAACTATCCAGGATTCTTTGGGTCGAGCAACGGCTTCTCCAGGAGGCCAGGAATCCCTACAAGTCAGGCAAAAGGGTCCCCCTCCAGCAAAGCAGCCACTGCGGCACGGAGCTGCCCAGTCTCCACTCCTCAGCCCCCTCCCCAAGTCATGAGCGAGTGGGGGTCTCCAAAGGCGGCCAAGGTACAGTCCTGTCCACTTCCTCAAAGCCCCCCCACCCAGATCACGGCTCCATCCAGCGGCTCCGTCTGCCAGATGCCAGGCCCCCTCCTCTCCCTGCCCCTGGGACTCCCCCCTCCTCAGCAACAGCCGGCGGTCACCTTGAAAGGGGCCACCGGGTGACCCTCAGGCAGCACAGCAGCAGCAGAAGGAAAGAAAGAACTGACCACCACTTCATTCTAACGGCATCTGGGCTTCCATCTCCTGGAGGGTCTGGGGAAACGAGGGGACACTTTGGTACGGTGCCCAGGGAGAGGCTGCAGGGTAGGGCGATTCCAGGCACCGGCAAAACCTCAGCCAGGCTCCCCCAGAGCCTCCCCCAGACTCCTCCTGGAGCCCATCCGGGTCCAGCCGGGGGGCCCCTCTGAGTGGGGAAGGGAGGAAGCACCAGCCCGTCCAAAAGCCGCCAGAGAGCAATCTGCCCCTGGCACTGACAGCAGTGCACTCTGCTCCCCGGTGCCACCGCAACGGCCCCGAGACAAACAGGTGCGGCGTGTGACACCTGGCATGTGCCAGGCCCTGGACGACTTGGGGCAGGCCCACGGTTGCCATGGTGGCTCTGCGAAGGTGAGTTGGTGCTGCTGCTGCTGCTCCCGACTCTTTGCCATCCTTGTTTACCTGCCAAGGCAGGTGGCCTCTCGCTGCAGGAGAGGCCCCGGCAGAAAGGAGCGAGCGCCAACCTGCCTCTCCAGAGAGAGCAGCGGCCAGGAGGGACCGGCCTGGGCGGGCAAAGGCAGGCAGCCTGGTTCTGTACCAAGGCTCACCTAGGCAGGTGTCTCAGGAAAGAGCCCAGGGCCAGAGCCTCCAGCAATTGCTCCTCTGTCCTGGGGGGTCAGCTGAGGAGGAAGGGGAGGTGCAACCCTGTAGCTCAGTTTTCTAATGCAAATGTCCTTAAAGCCCCCCCCCCCCAATGCATAAAGCCCTGTGCTGGGGCATCTGGCCTGAGCTGAATTTCAGCCGGGTGACCCCCTTTCCCCCGCCCCCCCCCCCCAATGGCCTGGAGGGAGGCTGCTGCCCAAAAACCAGGCAGACTGAAAGCTCCTTCTGCCCCGCCTTTGGGAGGGAAGGGCCTGCTGTCACTCAAAAACCTAATAGAGGGGCTGGCACCTGTGTCTCCCACCTCACTCTCCAAGAAACAGTGGGGCTGGGATTCACCCGCCCCTTGGGAGCCTTGGCCTTCTCCCCTCCCCCAGCAGAGGCATTAGGGCATCTGGCAGCCCCTGGCACCCTGGGAGGGCATTCCTCTTCTACCTGTTTCTCTGCTAGATTGGCACCACTGGCTCCCCTCCCCATCTCAATGGACCACGGGCGACCTGCTCTCCCCCACCCCCAGAAGCCCCTCCTGCCTCAGAAGAGCCCTTCCCAGCCAGGAGAGGCTCCTGCAGGAACAGCTGCAGCCTGGCTCCAGGACCCAACTTTGGCTGGCTGGCTGGCTGGGTTGCTCTGGAGGTCTCTCTCCCTCCCTCCCTCTCCGAATCCCTGCCCACATTGGTGGCTGAGCAAGGGGGTCTTGATAGAAATGTCAACAAGGTGTCCCCCCCCCCCCCGCCCCAAGTCTGCTACCTAACCTTGAGGCAGAACCCAGCTTTGCCTGTGTGAGTGTGCGCGCGCTCTCTGCCCTCATCTGCTTGTGCTGCTTCGCTCAGCTCCAGCGGGCGGAGAGGCGAGCGGGGAAAGTGAGAGGCAGGGGCTCCGGGGCTGAAGAGACAGGCGGGGCGCTGCTCATTAGAAGCCCAACGGCTCGGGGGCCCCGGCCGGGCTCCAAAGGCGCCGTAGCCCTTGAAGCGCTGCGCTCTTCCCACCCGAGGCGGCGGCGGCCCAAACAGAACCGCCTGGAGGGGGGGGGGGGCAGCGGGGGGCTGCTGCTACTGCTCGCTGCCCGCCTGATGGCCGCTGATAGCCTTGATCCCCCGCGCAACGTCTGCAGCTCCCCGGCTCTTCCCTTGAAGTGCGCGGCTCCTTTGTGCTCGGCCCTCCGCGGGCGCTTTGCGGCGGCTCATTTATGCAAACGCGGCCTTAAGCCGGCATTAGCGGGGGAGGCCGCCCCAGGCGCCGTCTCTCGCCTCGCTCTGGGCCGCTCCTCCTCACGTGGCAGCAGCCGCCGGCCCCGGGTGCCAAGGCCGCGAGGGGCTCGGCGGGCGGCTGGGGCTTTGGCCGGGGGAGAAGAGGGCAGTGAGGCCGTGAAGCCTCCTCAGCAGGGGCACAAGGGCTGTGGGCGCAACGCCAGAGCCAGGGAGGCGGTTTGGGCGTGTTAAGAGAATCCCCCCTGCGGGGAACGCAGCCCGGCTTCACATCTGGCTGGAACAGAACCTGCCCCACTCCCACCCCCTGGCAAACTCGGAGGGAGGGAGGGAGGGCAACCTGGTCCCAGCCCAGCTGCCCAAGGTTGCTGGAGCGGCAAATAAATGTAATTAATAAACAAAAGAAAGAAAAAGTTGTCCCAGCTTGGGTTTCTCCCTCCAATCCCATCCTCCTCCTCCTCCCAGGGAAACAAGGGGCAAACCTTGACATCTGCTGGAAACCCCTCCTGGTCGCCCCCCCCCCCTTGGCCAAGGGAGTCCTTGGCCCCTTTCCCCCTCCTGGCTCTGCCTCCCAGAGGCCCTGCCAGCCCTTGAGAACTCCCCCCTCCCTCCTGTGGCCGGCACAAGTGCAACCCCCCCCCCCCAGCCCGGCCTGAGCCAGCCGCAGGAGCCATTAGGAGCCTCTAATCCAATCACCCAGGCAGGCCAGCGAGAGAGAGTCGCAGGCAGCCGATCAATTCGCCCCGTTCAGACAGTCTGATTCTCACATAATGGAGTCGAGCGCCGGAGGGACCCTGCATTCGCCTCCGCCCTGGGAGCAGAGGGGGGGGGCTGCGGTCCCCTGAAAGGGCAAAGGGGGAGGCAGGGACCCTCTTCCACCATGGGTGGGTGGGTGGCAGCAGGACCAGGTCAGCCTGGGGGGGGGAGATAGGACCTGGGAGGATTTAGCAAAGCACCCTTTGAGTCCCACAGCAAAACTCTGCCCTGCGGCAGCTGTTGCCAAGGGGCAGCGGAGGGCAGGGAGCAACCTGTGAGAAAGAGAGAGAGAGGCTGCTGGGGAAGGGCAGAACTGGGCCCAGAAAGAACCTTGGACAAGAGCCAGATCTTAATGGCCCCATTATGGGCCTGGGAGGAGGTCAGTCCAATAGCCTTGCTCTCTGCTGGGGGGGAGGAGGAGGGGGCTGCAGAAGCTCTGGAGTCATCAGGTGGTGTTTTTTTCACAGACCTCAAGATCCAACATCCCTCCCATCTTCCCAGACAAAAGCCAAGCTCCACATGTGACCCTGCCACTCTGGGTCAAAGGCCCCCTAACCTGGCCCAGGCCCACGGCTGCACGATGGCCATGAACTCCCACACCACGTCTGAGGTTGCCCCCAGGAGGGCAGGATGCCCAGACTGTCCATCTTTGGGGGGCTTCACTGCCAACTGAGATGACCTCAAGCAAGCAGGCCCAGAAGCTGGCCCAACTGCAGCATCCTCCAACCCCCACCCCCCACGCTCCTTCAGTTCCTGGAGTGGAGTCTCACCTGGGTTACTTGTAGGGCAGCACCCCTGGAGGCCTCCCTCCCCTTTGCTCAGCCAGTGTGCTGCCTGAGGAATTCTGGGAGTTGAAGTCCAGGGGTGCTAAAATTGCCAAGATTGGACACCCCTTCTTTAGGGTGGTGCCATGGGGCCAATATTTCATTTGTTGTTAAAAGATGAAATGAAAAGCTGTAATTAATGCCGTTACTTTTGGTATTGTAAGAAAATAGATTAAAGTAGAATTTTCTTCTTTCTCCCACTTTTACTCTCTGTCTTTTTTCATATCTAATTTGTTAATTTGTATTATTTATTTTATTACATATGCAGTCAGGTTGAGTTGCTAGTTTTGCATGTTTCTAATGAGTATTATTTAAGCAAATAAATAAAAATGCTATAAAAAATTCAAGAGTTTTCATTCATTTACAACATCCATTAAAACACTGTAAAATTATAAGGAAGCAAATAATAAAATAACAGAAAGTAAAGGAAGCAATTAAAAGTTTAAAAACAAGTGCAGCTCTGATTTAAAATGTTGATCTGTTTCTATCATTGATTGAGTGATCTGATTTTATTTTATTTGTATGGCAGCCCCTTCCCCAATTCCTGCATAGCTGAGCAACCAGTGAAAACAACCGAAATGTCCAACACCCAGTTGCCCTCCCCTCTCGCCCTGGGGCAGCACTCCTACCCATCCAAAGTCCCAAAGGACCCCTCCCAAAGGGCTCACTTAACTTCTAGCCTGAAACACAGGGGGTGGGGGGTGGGGGGGGGATGGGTATTTAAGGTCCAGGCTGGCTGGCTGGCTGGGGGAAGGAGGGGCGGCTGCAGCCAAGAGGGCCCGTCCCCTGGAGCCCCTTAGATGAAGGGACCCAGAGCAGGCCAGGTGGGCGGCATCTCCTGGGATAGGCAGACACAACTCCCCTAGAGGGTCCTGGGAACTGCCCATGGGAAGAGACTGGCGTAGTGGTGCAGAGTGGGTGCCCACCCACAGCCTTTAGAGTCATTATGGTGGCTCTTCCAACTTAAAAAAAACTCCAGAAATTCTGTTCATTATAGAGGGAGGGAGGGAGGGAGGGAGGGAGGGAGGGAGGAAGGAAGGAAGGAAGGAAGGAAGGAAGGAAGGAAATAAAGGGGGGCAGGAAGGCTGAACCATCCCAGCCTGGGAAATCTGTATAAACCTGAGTGGGACTTCCCCCACCTGCCAGTGAGTCTGAGGGCCTCCTCGAGGCCAGGCACCAACCTGCCCCTCAAGCCTCCTCTGGTCACAAGCTGGTTGCACCCCAGGCCCACAGGGAAGAGGAGCTTTCCAACTCCCAACACGGGGGTCTCCTGACCCAGGCCTAGAACCTCAGGGGGATGGGCTGCCTCCTCCTCCTGGCATCCGGTGTGGGCACTCTTGGTATAACCAGCTTGGGCCTGGCCCTCCTGGGAAACGCTCAGGTGACTCAGGCCTCACCTGCTGCCAACAGCTGGAGGGAGGGAGGGAGGGAGGGAAGAGCTCCTTCCTTGCAGAACCCATTCAAAGGAGCTGCCCTGCTGCAAAGGCCCAGCCCTCTGCCAGGTGGGGGGGGGAGGGACAAGGGGGGGAGAGCAGGGGAGCAGATACCACCTTCTGACCAGCTGGGCGGCATCTGCTGGCTTCCTTGGGGCACCAGGATCTTGAAGTGTGGCAGAGCAGCTGCTTGGGTGGCTGTGCGGGTGTGTGTGTGTGTGTGTGTGTTAAGCAGCAGCAGATGAAATCCAGCTCTTGCCCACTGCATCCCTCCTTGCCCGGCTCTTTGGGATTCAGCCTCTCCTGCACCCTTTGGGCTGCCCAGGCAGTGGCTGGCCAAGCCTGGGCAACCACAACTCATGCCCGAACCGGTTAAAAAAGGGAGAACATGACATAAATGCCCCCCACCCATTCAACATTCACCCAGGCTCTTATTTTTATGCCACGAAGCCCCAATCTGTCAGCACACCCAACTGGGGCCCCCGTTGGAGGGCCCCACGGAGCCCCCGGGCAGTCCAGCTTGGCTGACTCCCTGCAAGCCTTTCATGCAGAGCCCACTCAGGAAGGCAGCGAAGGCTTCGCAAGGTCCAGGCTGACCCACCAAGAACATGGAAGAGGGAGGGGCCAGTGAGCGTCCAGCGTGCCTTTGAACCCCGGGCGCAGCCACCGTGGCCCACAAAGGAGCCTGGGTGTGGTGGGGTCGAGCAGCAGTGGGGTCACTACTGGATGGGAAGCAGCGGCTGCAGACCCAGGGCCCTTCTTGGCACCCCATTTCCTCTTGGGGCCCTGGCCCTTCCCAGCCTGCTTAACAGGATGGAGCCAAGGGGATCCAGTGGTGGAGAAGCAGTTTCCCAGGAAGAGGAAGGCGGCAGAAGTGGGTACATTTCAGCACCTCCTGAGGAGGAGGGGGCCAAGGGGGGGGGGGTTAGAGCCATCCATTGTTCCTCCAAAGTCCAGCAATGCACTTTGGGTTTTGTAGCCCCTCAAACCTGGGGGGGGGGGGAGGGAGCAGCGAAGACCTGCGTGGCCCCCAGGGGGTGGGAGATCCAGCTGGGCCCTTTCAGATCCCCCCCCCAGCTGCCTCCTCCTCCTCCTTCCTCCAGGAACCTCACCGCGCTCGCCTCCCGCCCACCCGCCCTCTCTCCTTACTCCCATTAAACCTGCAGGCAGTTTTGACACCCTCCCCCCCGCCGCTGCCCCTTTGCAGCGCGTGCGGGAGGGGGCGTGTTATTGGAGAGAAAGCAGCTGGTTAAAATCTTCAAAGCCCACCAAGGAGAGCGAGGAGGAATCGAAGCAGCGGCCGGCCCAAAAGCGCAAAGAGCGGGGCTGCCAGGCAATCGCTTTGAAGACGAACGCAGGATTTGCGCTGCCTCTCGCCGGGGTGGGGGGTGGGGGGTGGGGGAGGCGGGGGCCGCTCCGGTCCCCGGGAAAGGCCGGCAGGCGCCGCTCACTTGGCCGGCGGGGGGAGCTGGGCTGCCAGGGAGGGGGAGGGCAGAGCAGCCGCTGCCGGTCGTGCCCGGGGGTTGGGGTGGGGGTGGGGGTGCTGGCACGCCGGGGTCCGGGCTGGGGCGGGCGGGGGCTGCTGCTTTGGCGACGGAAGGAGCGGCGGGGGCAGCGGAGCCTCCGGACTCTCTCCCCGTCTTCGAAGTCGCTGAATTAGCGGCAGGCCCGAAAGCAGCGGGAGCTTCTCCCTCTTGTTGATGTTTTGCACAAACACGTTTGCGGCTTGGAAAACAACTTCTGCTGGCCAAGCCAGGCCCGCCTGTGGCGGCGGCTGCAAGCTGCGCCCGGCACCCTTTCGCTTCTTCTGCAGCTGGGGGGGGGGGTGATGCTTGGGGGGGGGGTTAGAACGGGTGGCTGATGCGGAGCGCCCTGATGCGGGGCCTTCCAAGGGGAGCCGACTGCCAAGGGAGCTGGCTGGGGCAAGGAGCCTAAAAACGCCCACCCTTGGCAGAAGAGAGAGGGACCGCAGGAGGGCTGCAAGCGGCCCTGGTCTCCGGCAGTGGCTGAGCTGCTGCAGCGGCCATCGCTTCCTTCCCGAAGCCTCCTGCAGGTCAGGTTGCGCCCCCGTGGCCGCCTGGGGAAGGGGCAGCAGCGCCGGGACGGAGGCGCAGCTGCAGTTCCTAGGGAAGGTCTGCTCTGGAGGCTGGGGGGGGGGGGGGGCTCCTCCTGTGCCCACAGCAGCTCCGCCCCTCCCCCACTGGCGGCCCCGATCCTGGGCTGCTCATAGCTTAGCTGGCTACCCAGGCGGCCTCCCTGCCCTTGGTGGGTCCAGGCAGCTGTGGAGCCAGCAGGACCTCCTCCTTCCCTGGCTCTGCAACTACCCACAAGCACAGGAGCCCCCACCCCCTTTGCAGAAGCCTTGCCTTGGCTGCGGTGGGTTTCACAATCTGCCCCACAATCTGGGGGTGCCAGAGGCCGGCTTTGGCCAGGAGGGAAGGTCCCGCTCGGTGGTGACACCCACTGTCCAGTCTTCTCCCCTGCCCTGCTGGGTCTGCCTCCCTCTCCTCAGAAGCCGGATTAATGGCCCTGCGCTGGTTCTGTCACATGCGGAGAGATGGATTCTCCCGGGAATTTACAAGTGGCTCCATCGGAGGAATAAACAGCCCAGATAAAAATTACCTTGTCACAGTGCAGGTGTGATAGATGTACCAGACACACTGTGGCATCCTTTGCCTGGCAGAGATTATCTGCAGGGGGAGCCCTGGCCAGCAGGAACAAGGGACAGCTGGCGGTGGGGGGGGGGCAGTGCAGCCCCTACACATCTGACACACTCTGGCTCACCTGCAGGGGGAAGGCTCAAGGAGGAGGGGGCCGCAGGACCACCCTGGGGATAGCATCCAGTGCAGGAGTTCTCAGGCTGGGCAGCTGCTTTGGGGGTCTGCTCCCTTTTATTAAACTGCGGACAATCTGAAATTCTTTCCTTTTATTCAGTGGGGGAAAGTTTGGGTGCACAGCACACACACACACGCAGTGGCACGTCTGAGGGGTCTCTCTAGTGCTGCAGTTGCATGAAGAAGAGTTGGCTGCATTGCCCGTTGACGAGCCTGATCTATTGGTTAATATCTCCTAGCAGAGAGTTCCACAGGATAAGCCAGCTTCACCAGTTGCAAATATCTACCTGCTTTGCTGCGATTCTTGTACAGTCAGTTGACAGATGCAGAGCCAGATAAATTTAATACATAAATAAATAATTTTTGCACGTAGTTCTGTATTATTCTAGCTGTGAGGATGATTTTCATTTCATTTCATTTTATTACATTTATATCCCGCCCTTCTCCACAGAGGACCCAGGGCGGCGCACAGGAAATTTAAAAAACATACACAATAGAAGATAGACAAATAATTTAAAATATATATTAAATAAAACCCAATTATTAAAAACCCAATTTAAAACTTTTCTAAAAGTCCCCATGGGAGGTTAGGCTAGGCCGGCTTGATGGAAAAAATATGTCTTTAAACATGATGACGACGATGATGATGGTGAGAACCTTTTAAACCTGGCTGCTACATCAGATGAGTTTGTCTGTCATCTGCTGGATCATTGTCCTGCAGCCTTTTGTCCACCCTGGCCAGCCACAGGGCGATTGGGGCAGCACCCAGATGGTGGCATTTGACAAGCCTTTGGATTCCCCCCCCCATTTAATTCTCCCTATTTTACTTGTGTTTCCCTCTAAGATTTGGGGGGGGGGGGGGCTAAGCGGCATCTAAATGCCAGAGAGAGGGGGGAGGGGGGGAAATGGCCCCTTTGCAGGCAGCAGAAGCAGCCGCCTTGTGGCATCTGCGGGGGAGGGGCAACCGGGCACCTCCAGCCAAGCCAATGGGGGAAGGGCTGGTGGGAAGAGCTCCCTGACTGTGGGGGTTCTGTGCAGCTGGACCAGGCATCTCACCAGGGTGGATGGCAGCAGCACAGAAACACAGCCTGTCCGATCCTGCAGGCCTACACTAGGCCAGGGTCAGACTGGATGACCTCTGAGATCCCTTTCATTCCATCTGCTGTCCAGCCGCGTCCGCTGTTTTGTCCCCCAAAGTATCCCTGCCAGCCCGCCCTCCTCTCCTGGATCTCCCCCTGGCAGACCCCCATGCCTCCCCCAGTGGGCCGTGGGCCTGCCCCTCCTCGCCCCTCCTGCCCTGCAGCGCTTCGGCCCGTCAGTCAGCCGGGCTGGCCAGCCTTCTCCTGCCCGCACTCCTCAAGGGCTGCCAAGAGAAGGCAGGACGTAAAGGCCGATTGAGATGCAGGTCTGTTTGCTGTTGTCTCCCCTGAAGAGGCTCTGGGTAAACAGCAGACGCTCCCGGTGGAGTCCCAGCAGGCTTAAACAATAAACCCGGCTACAAACTCAATCTGTGAAGATATCAGATCAGACGTTGCTTCAAAAACATGTCAACAGCAGCCCTGGCGCCCTTCTCCGCTGTCCCCTGCCCCACCCCTTCCCCTGGAAGCCTCCGGAGACACACGGGGTGGGGTGGGGGGAGGCAGGCACTCCCTCGACAGGGGCCCAATCCCAGGAGTGAGGGCCAGGGAGCTAAGGGGAGCCCCCAGGAGGTCGGGCCGCAGAGGCAGCTCCACCAGCGGAGTGGGCCCTCGGATCGGCTCCTGCCATGGCCGCTGGCCAGAGGCCCTTCCTGGACCCCCTAGGCTCCTGACTCATGGGGGGCCTTTGCGGGGATGAGACGCTGGTCCTCTGAGCTGCTTGGCTGAGGGACGGGTGCCTCCTGCTAGCCAAGAGCCCCTTGCTCCCTCCCAGCTGCGGCAGCTCCCCTTGGCACAGGGCCCATCCTGACTCCCCCCCCCTGGACTCTGCTGCTTCTCCCATCCTCCAAGCCATGGGGCAAAGAACCCCCCACACTTAGGAGAAGGGTCAAGAGGGCCAGCCTTGGGAGAATCCGGCCAACACGGCCAGCCGCCTTTTCCTCGGGGTGGGGTGGGGAGGGGGAGCAGTGAAGCAGCCCCTGGCTCGGCGGTCCTGCCCCCACAACTGCCAGGTCTCCTCAGCGCCACACAGTCTCCCACCTTGCTGGGAGAACAGGTCCCATTATCCCCAGCCAGCCTGGAGCTGCAGTCCTATGCTTCCGGAGACCCAGACTGAGAAAGGCCTGCCTGGTGCCAGGGAGGGCTGCCCCCTTGGATGCATGCCTGGGAGGGGAGTCCGTCCAGGACACGGGCCCCTTGGTCTGCCAGGGGGATGGAAGGGTCCTTCCCCGTACCTGGAAACTGGGAGGGGGGCTGCTGGGAGGGGCCAGGCCTGCTCCTCACCATCAGGCTGCCTAGAGCCCAGGGCCGGCAAGAGGCAGTGGGGCTGGCTGGGTCCGTGGGAAAGTTGGGGAGGCAGTGGGGCAGGCAGGCAGGCAGGCAGCAGAGGAGTGAGGCTGGGGTCCTTGTGCAGCTGCTGTTGCTGCGAGGGGGAAGGGGAGGCAGGCAAGCGGGAGGGTGGGGGGAGGGGAAGCTCTCCCTGGATCCCATGAAATATTCACCTTGTTTTGATGTGCTGCTTCCCCGCTCCATCGATCAGAGGCGAGAGGCGAGAGCGGCTGCCAGCAAGGAGAGAGGCCGAGTGGCAGCTGGGGCGAGGGGGGGGGGGCTTGTTGCCCCTGCCCCTGCCCGGAGGGGGGCTCTGCACTGCAGGGCTGCCCTTTGGTTCCCTCCACCTGCCCTGTCCTGGGTGGGGGGTCCCCACGCCTGTCTTTCAGCCTGCAGCCCAGGTGTGCAACCTGGGGGTGGGGGTGCACAGCCGGGGAGCTGTTGGGGAGTCCCTGCCCCCCCCTGCCCAGCATGGATCCTGCTTCCTATCTCATAAGGGTGCTGGGAGGGGGAGGGGGATCAGGGATTGCATCAGCACCCGCCCCAGCTGATCCTCCAGGGCTGTGGTGGCAATGGAGGGGCTCCGCCACCTTCAACAGCTCCCTGCCAGCTTAGACCCTCTGCAGCTCCCCTATGGAAGGGCAAGCAAGCCCCTAGTTGTGCCAACTGGGGCCCCAGCAGAGTCCAAGGGCACCCAGGAAAGTCAAGCAAGTCCCTGCAGCCTCCAGGGGCTGAATTAGGCCTCTCAGCATGCCAGCACAAGCCCCATCTTGCCCAAGTCGACTGGATTCTGACAGCCCCTCAGACCTGGCAGCCTGCGATGTGCCAACATCTCATACCAAATGATGGATTTGGGGGGGAGAAGGTGGCTTGGTGGGTGCATGCAGGGGCCCACTTGCCTTCAGCCCCACTTTGCCAAAGGGGGCAGCCAATCAGGCACAGCCATGAGGGTCACAGATGCCCAGCTGGCTAGGCATTGCCCCTCAAAGGGTCTTGGTTCTCGCGAGGTCTGGGATGCCCATAGGCCTGGTAGCAGAAGGAGCCCCTGCCTGCCTTCGCAGGAGCAGCATGGAGGGTCCCTCAGCTGAGACCACCCTTGTGGGCATGGAGGGCTTGGCAGGGCAGGCTCTGGACGGGCACATGCGGCTCCCCTCCTAAGTCTGGGGCGCAACCTGGGAGGGCAGGAGGGAAAGGGCACCAGCTCCCCTCCCCCCAGACCCCCCTCCCCCCCGCAACCAGGCTCAGCTGGAGACCCCAGGAGAGCAGGGTGGGCACTGCACTGGCAGGCAGGGGCCCATTCTGCAGTTGGCACGGCAGGCGCTCTGCCCACCGGAAGAGTCAATGGGGCATTTCTCTCCAGGCGAGACGGGGGACAGAGGCTCAGATGCAGCCCAGGCCAGAAGGACGCCTCCCAGGACCCTTCAGGCAAGCGTCTCCTTCCCGGAGGAGGAAGGCCAGTGGCTGCCGAGGTCCTGAGACCCCCTTGGGAGCATCTGGGCAGAAAGCTCCCTCCTCCTCCATCCCCGGACATCTGCAGGTGCTCACCAGCCTCAGGTGGGGAAAGGAGGCAGCCCAGCCGGTGATTAACAGGCTACTTTTTTTCATGTATGGTGGACTTGCAATAAGGTTAAAGCTTTTTGGATAAAAGTATGGTGGGTTATGCAAAATGTGTTTAAGAAAAGAATACAATTTACCCCGCAAATGTTTTTACTGGGTATAATCAAGGATTATACTAAAGGGGAAACAAAATTGATTTTGTATATGGTTACAGCAGCGAGGTTGTTGATTGTTCAACATTGGAAAAAAGATTTCTTACCGACAATTGATCAATGGATTTAAAAAGTGGCGGGGTTTGCCGAAATGGCAAAAATTTCAGCTTTTTTAAAAGATCAGAAACAGGAGAATTATACACAGGAATGGGCAAAATGGATTAATTATATACAGAATAAATATCAGACAGGGAAATACCATGTAGCCTTTAGGTAACAATGCTTGGACTGAGAGGTGAATAGATTAAATAATATTTGGGATGTTTGGAATTTTTAAAGTGGTATAGCGGAAGTCAGGGGGGTGGGATTGATTGGGAGGTAGGGGTGGGTTAGGGTGGAGGGTGGGGTAATAAATAATATAGAGATGGGAATAAGGGGACACGGTTATGTTATGATGTGTACATGTTGAATTAATTTAGAAGAGGGTGTTAGGGAGAGATTGATGTATTATACACTAAATTTATATCATGTCTGTCGTGTGGCGAGGGGGTATAATATTGAATATCTGAATGAGAACTTTGTTTTAAGATGGGGGAGGTGAGGGGTATAATTTTTTGTATGTGATTTTATATTATATGTTGGGGGGGTAAAAAGGGGGGAAAACTTGTCTGAATAAAACTTTTGCAATAAAAAAAACAGGCTACTTGACAAACATCGGAGTGTGGCAGGCGTCCTTTGGCTGCTCCAAAGCAAGAGGTCCCAGGCAATCTGGGTCACCCGGTGACCCCTAAAGATCTGGCCAGGACACAGGCGAGCACCCTGGGCTGCAGGCTGGACGCGGGCAAGCCGGGCCAAGGATCTGGGCAGTGGCAGGGAGAGGCAGCCCAGGGCTGGAGAACAGCCTGCAGGAGCCGGACCTTCACCTTGGCCCGTCTGACCCTCGCCAGAAGCCCCCCCCCCCCGCGGCCCCCCTGCACTCGGCCATGTTATTTATAAGCCAGTCCTGGGCCAAATGGCCGCACAAGCTCCGAGCTTCAGAGGAGGCGCCTTCATCAAACATTTAAGCCTAAAAGCAGCCCTGGAAACCAAGCCAGGCAAATGGATCCAATCAGCCACTGGGGGGCTGGGAGGGGGGGGATGGCCTGGATCTCTTGCACGTCAGCCCCACAGGGCCTGCGCCCCCAGCCCACCAGGCATGGAGGAATGCAGGTCCGGCATCTCCAGAGGGGCAGCCATTAGCAGAGGGGGAAGGGGGTGGGGATCTTCCACAGAACGCCTCCCCCCCCCCCCCGAAAGCCTTGGCTCAATCAATCCTGTTTTAAGAGCAGCTTTGCAGGATGCGCTCTGCCCCCCTGCCCCCCCCCCCCGAGACCCCCGCGAGGCTCTTGGGCAACCGCTGGCACACCAAGCCCGTCTCCTCCGCTCTCCGCAGCCATTTTCCTTCTCCCCCCCCCACCCCCAGCACCAGCCTGTGCAGGGACCCTGCTGAGGGAGGGGCAGCAGTCGGTACCCCCACTCACGGCTGCCCCCACCCCACCCCAGGGCCAGTTCTGACCCAGCAGGCCCAAGAGCTG
Source organism: Rhabdophis nuchalis (assembly GCA_039707465.1). Lineage (NCBI taxonomy): Eukaryota > Metazoa > Chordata > Lepidosauria > Squamata > Natricidae > Rhabdophis > Rhabdophis nuchalis. The sequence goes on from CM077643.1 coordinate 410,041,845, forward strand.
GCCTGGAAGGGGGCTCTACCACAAGGGGGTGGGCCAAGGAAAGCAGCTCCCCACAGGAAGGAAGGAAGGAAGGAAGGAAGGAAGGAAGGAAGGAAGGAAGGAAGGAAGGAAGGAAGGAAGGAAGGAAGGAAGGAGGCGAGGGAGGGAGGGAGGAAGGAAGGAAGGAAGGAAGGAGGCGAGGGAGGGAGGGAGGGAGGGAGGGAGGGAGGGAGGAAGGAAGGAAGGAAGGAAGGAGGCGAGGGAGGGAGGGAGGGAGGGAGGGAGGAGACCTACTTTCAGGTTTAATCCTGGTGCTTAAGGGATTTTTTTTTTCACTCGGAGGGGAAGAGGCCGGGTGTGATCAGAGGAGAACTGCGGCAGGATGACAGGCTGCCGAGAGGGGGGAGATAAGGGAAAGGGGGGGCAGGTTCCTCACCCTTCTAGGTTTCAGAAAGGGGGAGCAGGCAAGGCCGTTCCTGGGGGAGACTCCCTGGGCAGCTCAGACGTTTCTCCTCAATTTTCCGTGTGTGTGTGTGTGTGTGTGTGCATGCCTGCTGGGGTTCTGGCCCTTGCCCCCCCCCCGCCTCCCCCTGCAGAGGGCCTGGCCCCACCGCCTGCTGGCCCCCAGGTGCTTTCCCCAACAGCCTGCAAACACACACCCCTGGCACAGCTGGGCAGGAGGAGCTCAGGGCCCTGCCTCCCCCCCTTCCTCGGCTCCCAAGCCGCCCTTGGTGAGGTGGGGAGAGAAGCCAGAGGGCCCCAGAGGAGCAGGAGGCCCCAAGCCCTCCTCCCCTGATTCGCAGGGCACCCGCCCCCTCTAAGGGGGGAGAAACGCAGCAGGATTGTAGGGCAAACTGAGTGCAGAGCCTGGGCCCACCTTCGTCAGCTGCTCCCCCCCCCTCCTGCCGCCATGTTCCCCTCAAAGGGGAGGAAGCTGGGCTGCTCTTTCAGGAACTCCCCGGGGTACTGGCTGAAGCCAGGCCGCCTGCTGGGACGGCATCGTTTGCCCTCCTGCGCGTGGCAGCTGCCACTGTGGGTGGGGAAAGGAGACCGGAGCCCCCAGGAAAGAGACGGGCAGGCAAGCCCTTTCGACCAAGCCTGCTTTGCTAGCAAGAGGCGAGGCAACCGGCAGGCCAGGGTGTGCCAGGGCTCCAGGGACTCTGGCGAGGAGGGCACCGGGGGCACCGGCCCTCCCAGCTGCACCCAAAAGGCCCTACAGGGGTCTCCCTGGCAAGGCTACCCACCGGCAGCTCTGCCCCCATACTCCTAAAGGCCAGGGCCTGGCTGGGAAGTGCCTGCGCTTGGCTGGCTTGGGTGGTGCGACCACCCTTGGGGGGTCATGTGTGGGGGGTCCTCGGATGGGATGGGCTGCTTGGCAGGAGAACGGGGGGGGGGGCACCTGGCACTCTCTGCCAGCCCTCAGAAGCTCCCCGGCATTCCAGTCCCTCCAGGACACCTCAGGCAGCCCCTTTTCTGCCCATCTGGGAGGAATCCTGATCCCCCCTCCCCCCACCAAGGGTCGGCCACGCAGGGCTGCCATGCCCCGGGGTTGGCCCAATCCCACCTCTTCCTGGCCTCTTTCTGAGCCAAAGGGCAGCTGAGAGCTGTGCTGCTCCACACGGGGGCCATGGGCCAGGACCCCCAACGTAAGGCTCCCTCCCAAGGGAAGTTGCTGTGGCCTACAGGCAGAGCTCTTGCCTCACAAGCAAGAGGTGGTGAATTCGATCCTAGGTAGAGGCAGATGTAGGGTCCCCTGCTTGGGCAGGGGGTTGGACTAGATGACCTGCAAGGTCCCTTCCAACTCTGTTCATCTGTTAAAGTGGGCTGGGACAGCAGCACCCCAAAGGACCAGGGGGAGGAAGTCACGTCCTTCAGAGGACCCCAAGACCGGAGCTTTGCCTGAAGCCCAGAAGGGGCTTCTCTTCGGTGCAGCCTTGCTGCTTCCTGCAGCCCACCCCCCACCCCCACCCCCACCCCCCCGCTGACTGTAATTTTTCCTAAAATAATGCTTCTGTTTTCTCTAATGAGCCTCACACAGCAAAATATTATGCCGGCTCCCCAAATTAACAAATAAATCCCAGTTTGCTGGCTGAGGGGGGGGGGGGGCTGCGGGAAGCAGCAAGGCTGCACCCACCGGCATCAGCTCTTGCTGGGGAAAACTTCAAACCCCCATGGAGAAATCAGCTGCTTTAAGTGCTGGGTACGCCAGCCTTCCTCTGCCAGGAACCAAGTAGACGGCCCCCACCACTCCCGCCCCAGGAACCTTGTGCCCAGTCAGCCACCAGGGCCGAGAGGCCGGCTGTGCCAGCCCTGGAACCCCTGCTGGCCATGGGGAGAGGCGGGTCACTTGGAGGGTTGCCAGTTCTTGGCCCCCCGAGAGGCCCGGGAGCTAAGTGGAAGGTGGCCCTGAACTCATGACAGATACATCTCATGCCCCCCCCCCCCAAGGCTCCCCTCCGTGGCCACTTTAGCCCCTCAGGCCAGAAGGCCCCCTCCCCCTCCCCCCCTGTGGCTGGCAGGCTGCTGAGGAGGCCGCGCCCCTCCCTCTGGGTTGCCTTCGTCTGCCTGGGGGCTGCCAATGCTCTGGAGCTGCCTCTGCCCCCTGCCCTTGCTGTCTCTCGGCTGCTTGAGCAGAAGGAATGACCTTCCCCCTGATATTAGAACGACCACGGACCTCCGCTCCTTCCGCCAGAAACTCAAAACCCACCTGTTTCATCTAGCCGGCCTGGCCTAACTCCATGCTTCCCGCCCCAGTCTGTAATTTTAAATTATTTTATTGGGTTTTATGGGTCTAGTTTTAATTTTTATAAATTTGTACAGAGGACTATTTAATTTGATTTTAGCTTATATGTATTGTTATGGTTTTGATAATTTTAATTTATACCTGTACACCGCCCCGAGTCCCTTCGGGGAGAGGGGGCGGTCTAGAAATCTAATTAAATAATAAATAATAATAAAGAAGGAAGAGGCCTGCCAGGTCCGTGGCTCCAGAGCAAACTCCCCACCCCGGCTGTCCTGGCAGGCCCTGCTCAGTCCGGGGGATGGTAAGCCGGCTCAGGGCAGAGGCTCAGCCCTCCAACCTCTCTCAGCTGGGACCTGGAGGGGCCGGAGGGAGGAGGCCCCCTTCATGAGTGCCCCATGGTGGCCAAGACCTGTTTGGGAAGATTCAGGACCAGGGGAGCCAAAACCCCTCCCTGGGTGAAGCCTGAGGCCAGCTGGCCAAGACTGACCAAAGTGGGCCAAGACCACCTTCCAGGTTTCGTCAGATCTGCCTAGGCACCTGGCGCAGAAGGCCGGGCCGAGTCACCCGAGGCTCCTCTCCCCTGCTCTCAAGGAAGACAGGCGCCCCTGCCCTGCCTGAGCCCGTCCCTGGGCAAGAGAAACGATGGCTGATGGTTTAATCCACTTATAAGGTCTTCACGGCCGGATGACAAATCGTCATATGATGAATATGGCTGAGAACATTTACAAAGACGGAAAAACTAGCTAAGAATTCTGACTGGGGGGAGCACCCCCAAATTGCACCGGCTACCACCTCAGATTATTGCAGTCTCTAGACAAAGCAGGCCGAGTGGACTTTGGGGGCTGGGAAGGCAGAGAGATGCCCTCCCTGCAGGGTGGGTCCCTCTGCAATGGCACGGCTGGGCTGATAGCACCTGGGGCAGGCCCATCCTGCCCAAGCACCAACCTCTGGGGAAAGGCTGGGAGGGGGAAGGTAATGGACCGGTCAGTCATAGACCCCCTTCCCAACACTTAAGAACAATCCCAGTCAGAAATGACTCAAATACAGCATCCGGTTTTGGTCGCCACATTGCAGACGGGTGACTTGACAGGCTGCCCCAAAGAAAAAGGGACCATCTATTCTCCAAAGCCCCAGGAGAAGGCAGGAGAAGAAGCCACGGATGGAGATTAACCAAGGAGAGAAGCAACCTGGAACTAAGGAGACTTTCCCTGACCGTGAGAACAATTAACCAGTGGAACTACTTGCCTCCAGAAATTGTGGGTGCTTTTTTTATTGTGGAGTTTTTTTTAAGAAGAGACTGGACAGCCCCTTGTCTGAAATGGTATGTAGTCCCCTGCTTGAGCAGGGGATTGGACTTTCCAGGTCTGTTCTGATTGATGTCCAAATTGATCTCCTAGGACAGGGGTCTGCAAAGTCGGCTCTTTTAAGACTGGTGGACTTCAACTCCCAGAATTCCCCAGCCAGCTATGCTCTCATGCTCCCAGCTATGCTGGCTGGGGAACTCTGGGAGTTGAAGTCCACCAGTCTTAAAAGAGCCGACTTTGCAGATCCCTGTCCTAGGAAATAGATGGGCCTAGGACAGTATTTCTTAAAACCTTAGCAACTGTTAAGAAGCGTGGACTTCAATTCCCAGAATTCCCCAGCCAGCTGACTAGGGAATTCTGGGAGTTGAAGTCCCCATGCCTTAATGTTCCGAGGTTGAAAAATTCTGGCCTAGGTGCAAGACCACCCATTGGATTCTGATACAACCCTTCCCCCAATGGGGCTGCATATTGGATGTGAATGTGCCAGGCTCCCCCGAAGTACCCCAGAGGCAGCTTTGGAAACTGTCTTCTGGTGCTCAGGAAGGCATTTCCCTTCGGGAAGGTAAGGCCAGATGTGCTGCTGGAACTGAACAAGCGCCCAGCTGCAAAGGTGAGCAGAGGCTGTCTGACCCTTCCCGGGACGGAGGGGTTGAGGAGCTGGAGAGGATGGTGGTGGTGGGGGTCCTGTTTTGCTTTCCCAAGACCTGCATCAAGGGAATCAACCAATCAATCAGAATGTAGGTGGAATATAGGTGGAAGGGACCTTGGAGGCCTTCTAGTCCAACCCCCTGCTCATACCTCTCATGGCAAACCAATGCTCGAAGTGGCAGATGGAGCCATTTCACCTGGCACACGTGGCATCGCCTGTTCCTCTTCTGGGTTTGTGGCATGCATGCATGCATGACAATGAGCTGGCCTTCATCTGTGTGGCAGTGCTGGAAACCAGCGGCATGCCTGCCGGCCATCACAGATGCATGCGCACCAGTAATTGTAAGACTAGGTGGCTGGTGCGCATGCGTGCACTGGAAACCACAAGTTCACTGTGCACACAGGCCCCCTTTGCAGCTCCTCTTCTAGGTTGTACGGGTGGCAGCCATCAGTGCCCTAGACCATTTCAGACCAATGGCTGTCCAGTCCCTTGTTAAAGACCTCCAGTGATGGAGCCCCCACAACTTCTGGTGGGAGGTTTTCACTAGTGAATTGTCCTCACTCTTAGAAAGTTTCTCCTTAATTCCAGGTTGCTTCTCTCCTGGATTAGTTTCCACCCATGGTTTCATGGCTTTGAAGAATGGGTGGAAACCTCCCCCTCTTTTTGGGGGCAGCCCCTCAACTACTGGAACGCCACTATCAAGTCACCCCTAGACCTCCTTTTCTCTAGACTGGCCAAGCCCAATTCTTGCCACCGTTCTTCGTGTGTTTGAGTGGCTCTTCTTTGCACCCTTTCCCCCCCCCAGAGATCTTTTTTGTGACCAGTAGAAGCCCTCAGCAAGAACTGCAGAAGTGACCCAGAGCCTGGCAGGCACAGCTGTGGTTGCAAAGGAGGAGCCCCCCCCCCATCCCAGGGATGTCCATCCATGCAAAAAGCCGGAAGCCCAGTTTGAGTGGCAGCAAGCAGGGGGAGAGAAGAAAAAGGTGGGGGGGGGGGAGCACTGCAGGATGGCTTTGCCTGACCATGGAGGGGGGAGGAGGCGTCTCTGTGTGAGACACACCCTCCGGCACACCGTCTCCAGGGGCCCGGCTGTTCTGGGCCCCGAGAGCCTTGTGTCCTCTGGGGAATCTGGCAGCCTTGTTGCTCCGCAGAGCTGCACAGAAAACAAGGGCGGAGGCTCCACGGGTGGCCGGCCCTGAAGCATGGTGGAGAAGGAACGCCTCTCCTCCCGGCAGGGGCACAGCCAGAACTTGTGGGGTTCCTGCTCCCTTTGCAAAGGGGCCCCCAAGCACAGGGAAAGCAGCCTTCCCGGCCCATTTGCTCCCCTTCCAAGGGACGGCATCCCCTCCCTGGCCTTCGAACCCAGGGCCGTTCCCCCTCCAGAAAGAGCAACACGGGCCTCTCCTGGGCCTCCTCTCCCTCCAGCTGGGAGCCTCTGCCCTGCCAGCTGCCCTTCTCTTCCCTGCACCCCGGTAGGCCCTGGCGGCATCCCTTGGCCCCACCGGGGCCCTTTCCTCTTCCCCTCCAGCCAACCCGGGTCCCATTGGGCCGCCCGCCGCTTCCAGGCCCTTCGCCTGGGAGCAGCATTTGCAGCAGCTGCAGCCGGTGGGTCCGGCGCCTTTCCCGCCCTGCTCCTTCCCCCCAACCTCTTGGCATCCCGCCGTCCAGGCCCCTCCCCAGGCAGCCTCCAAGCGGCCCTTTCGGCTTCTCTCGGGGCTCGTTGCCCCCGGAGGCGGCTCTGAGGGGGGGCTGCCGAGCGTTGGTGCCCGGGGGTCTGGAGCGCTTCTGCCCGCTCCCCCGCCAGCGCCCGGCCTGCCTCCCTCCTTGCCTCCCAGCCCCAGGGAGAGGCCGGCGCTTCAGCCCAGCTCCGTCTCTCAGCACAGCATCAGCGCTGCCGCCGACCTCAGCGCGGGGAAGTGGCTCCCGACCAGCCCGGCGGAAGCCAAGGCGCCCCGGGGCACACGCAGAGCGCTTCCCGTCCGTCGTCCGCTTGCCGCCAGGCAGCAGAACGGGCGAGCTGGGGCTCCCGCAGTCCCTCCTCCCTGCTTTCGGCCGCGTTTCCGCGGAGGGAGGCCCGAGTGCGGGAGAAGCTGGGCGGCCCCGGCGGGTTCCCACCTCAAGAAGCGCCCGCCGCCCGCATTGCCCAGGCCGCCGGGAAAAACAGCCCGCGGAGAAGGCCGGGCAGGAGGCGAAGGGGCGCCTCGCTGGTCCGGCGGGAGCGGATCAACTTTGACCTTGAACCACCTTCCCTCTCCGGGAGCGCTGCCGCTTCTCCCCCCGGCGAGATCGCTGGGAAGCAGCGCCCTCCCCAGCGGTGCCTTAGCACAGCCGCCCCTCGCGGAGGCCGCGGACAGAAGGGCCGCCTCGCCGCTGCTGCCCAGGGAAGTTCCCCGGGGGTTAACGGGAGGAGCCCCTTGGCCTCGCCACTCCGGCGCCCGAACTTCGCTTGGACCCGCCTTGAAACCGGCCCCGACAAATAGCGACGGTTGAGCAGGGGGCGTTTGCCAGCCAAGTCAAAGGGGCCAAACCCGGGAGAAAAGCCACAGGTCCAAAAGGAACACAGGGCGGGCCGGGGGGGGGGTCGCGCCTCCCATTACTCTCTCTTTACAAAACGCCCCCCCCCAGCGGAGCCCCTTTTGACGGAGCTGAATCGGCTGTACTTTGGGGGGGGGCGGAGGGGAAAAGTTCCTCGTCCGGGACCCCCCTCTTCTGGATCAGAGCGGCCCCGGAGTCCTACTCCAAGGCCCAGCCCTCCAGGTGCTGCTGAGGGGGAGGCCAGCCCAGGCCAATAGGGAGCTCTTCCTTCTGTCGCCCCCCCCCCCTTCAAGCATCCCTTTGAGAGACAAATTTCAGCTGATGGCAAGATCCCTGTACCCCCGGAACTTGGGATGCCCTTTGGCAGCCCCCCCAACCCCCCCCTGCTTTTGGCTGTGAGTTTGGCCTCCAGGCCATTTGAACCGTGAGCAGAATTAGACTGAACTGTAATCTCCATCTCCGTCACACACACACACACACACACACACACACACACACACAGGCCTAGCCCCAAGCAAGAACCCCCCCATCCTAAAGGGCCGCCCACTGCCTGAAGAGTTTGCCCTGCTCTCTCCCACCTCCCTCCATTATGCTCCCCACTGAAGATTCCACTTTACAGATGGGGCAAGCTCCCCCCCCCCATGGGAGAACCCAAGATTCTGAGCCCCCCCAGCCTCCCTTTCCTTAAGGCCCTCCTTGCAGGGCGCTCTCGTGCCCCTGGGGCTCCTTTGGGGGGAAGCAGAGCAGAGGGGGGTCTTGCTTGGCCACCCAGAAGCCAGATGTGGAGGAATTCCTCCTGGCCAGGCTCCCACCCCAGTGGCCACAGAGCCAAGGCCTGCAGGAGAGGAGCGCCTGGTGGGTTTTCTCAGCCCTTCCCTCTCACCATATTTTCCTTTTACCTCCTAATCTAAATATTTATTCCCTAACCCTTTCCCACAAAGCTCCAGGCGGCTTGTGATTTCTTGTGACTCTGTCTGCAGAGCGGCTTTTGCCTCGCAGGGTTTACTTCTCTTGAGGTTCCCCCCCAAGTGTTGCCATTGAAATAGGTTGGACTCTTCTGCCCCCCCCCTCTCAGGTCTCACCATAGCAGGCCCAGAGGGGCAGGAGTTGGAGGCAGCCCTGAGCTTGCCAGACCAAGGCCCTGAGTCCAGCCTTCTGCCTTTCACAAGGCCACCCGGCCATCCCCAGGAAGTCCGCAATGGGAAGCCCCAGCCCAGCACTTTCCCTCAGCAGCTGGGCTGTGGGGCTGTGGTCCGGCAGGGGGAGGAGAGACCACCAGCCTCTGGCAGGATCCTTTGAAAACCATGAAATCTCTGGGCAAGTCCACACAGAGGCCTCCCACCACACCAAGCTGCCCTGCAGGGCACCTTCTCCTTGCCAGGGGCCTCAAACTCGGATGCCACCTGTCAGGGAGCTATGGCCCCTCTGGGTTTCTTGGGCCAAAACAGCCCTGGCTTCTGAGCAGGGAGGGCTTTTTTTTTGGCTTTCAGCCGCACATCAGATGCGCCCTTTCCCCACCCCTGTTTCTGGGACATCTGCCCAGCCTCCATGGGTCACTGGAGGTGCAATGGAAGCAGATGGAAGCCGTGAGCAGCGCTGTTTGTATTACTATTATTATTGTTAGCACCGCTCAGCTCAAGTTCTCCAAGGCTCGCTGGAGGCGGCCGGGCAGCTCCAAGACTTCCCGAAGAGTCCCTTCAGCGGACAGGCCCCTTCCCGAAGAACGGCGGCCCGTCGCGCCTTGGTCGCCTCTCTTGTGGAAACGGGTCGCCGCCCTTCTGCTCACGCCCAGGGGGGGCTCTTTCCCTGAGGGGAAAGGGGGCGGCCAGAAACGTCGCCCCTACGTTCCTGCGTGTCCGCCCCTCCTCGCCCTCGCTTGTCTTCAGCCCTTCAGGCTGCTGCTTCGTCCGGTCGAAGCTCCGAGCGCCTGACGAGAGGAAGAATTGCCGGACGGCTGCTCCCGAGACCTCCGGGCGGTTGTCGCGAGGAGAAAAGCCGAAGCGATCTGAGCAGAACAGCCGCCTTCCGCGACCCTCGGGGCTGCGTTTCCCTCCACCCACGCCCGCACCCCGAACTGCCCAGCCCGATTCTCCGTCCGCCCTGCCGCCCCTTCTTCAGACGCACAAAGAGCCGAGGCGCTCGCGCACATACACGCCCCCCCCCAAAAAAGCAGGCGACCGCGGAGTCGCAAGAGCCCAGGAAACCTCTCGCCCGCTCGCCCCGCTCGCCCTCCAGTCACGCGCCTTGAATCCCAGACCCTCCTCCCGCAGAGGACCCGGTCTGGGCTGCCCTCCCGATTAACAGCGGCCCAGGCGGCTGCCGAGATCGCGGCCGGGCGTCGCCCCTCAGCCCACTCCCGCTGGAGAAGCTGGGTACGAAGCGCTTTTGGGCGATGCGCAGCGCCGGATTCCCACGGGCGCCCCGGGGAGCAGGAAAGGGCTGACCAGGAAGAAGGGCGCTTGAAGAGGACTCTCCCCTTCCCCTCCTCGCGCTGGCCGCACTTATAATTCCGCGCTCCGGGCTGTCCAGGCTAGACCGGCCGCCCCCCTCGGAAGCCACTGCAGTTTCGCGCCGGCCCCTCACGGGAGGCGCTGCTCCACCCGACCCCCTGGGAATTACATCACGCGCCCCGCTGCTTCCCGTGGGTCCGGGCGGCCAAAAGCAGCGGCCTTCGTCCCGTGGCCGGCGCCGCATCCGAGGCCGGCGCTGCGCGGATCAGGGCCCTCGAAGATGCTGGCGCTCTGGCGCCGCCAGGAAAACCGAGGCCGCGGAGCCCGCCGCGCTCGCTAGGCCCCCCACTCGCCAGGCCCGGAAAGTTTCCCGGTCCGGTCTCGCCCGCTTCCCCCGGCGCCCGAAGCCCCTGGCGAAGTTTGGTGGCCGCGGGCAGCCCGGCGCCCTCCCAGACGCGGCTCGGCGGACTCACCTTCGCGAAGCATCTTGGAGGCGCAGAGGCGGCGCGGCCGGTCCCGGTGCGGCGCTCACAGCAGGGGGCGGCGGCGGCGGCGGCGGGAACTGCTGCTAATCCGGCCGCGGGTCGGCGGCGCTCCGGGTAGAGGCATTTCGCGGCCGCAGCTTCTTCGCCAGTGGCGGCTCCCCGGCTCCACTTGGCTAAGCTCCTGGCTTCTCGGTTCCGGCTTCGCTCGGCAGCGCTTTTAGGGGGGAATCCGCCCCCTTGGGTGGCTGGCGCGGCCTCCCGGCTGCCCCCTTGGCGAAGGGCGTCTTCCCGCGCCCCCGGCTACCCTCTCCCCGCAGCAGCAGCAGCAGCAGCGAGCGGCGGCGGCGGCTGGGCAGGGCTGGGCTGGGCAGGGCTGGGCTGAGCTCGGCCTCCCCTCCCTCGCAACAGCAGCGCGCCGCCTCCTCCGCCTGCGCCGCTTCGCCTCCGCCTCCTCGCCCGCCTTCCCTGCTGCCCATCGAAAATTTATGAAAGTCTTTCGGAGCGCCGCGCGGCGCCACTCCCCGGAGCTCCCGCGGCTGAGCCGGGCGCAAGAGCGGGCACGGCGGAGCTCCCACTCCGGACGCCGCGCTGGGGCTGCTGCGGAAGCGGGTTTGGGGTCCAGTGGCCGCGGGGCGGCAGCGGAGGTTGACCCGGCTCCCTTCAAGGGACCGCCGTCCACGCGCGCGCCTTCCGTGGGACGCGAGCTGCCTGGGAACGGGGGGAGGGCGAGGGGTCCCCGCCTTTCTCTTGGAGAATATTGGGGTGGGCGCAGGACGAGAACGGCGAGGCTAAAGCTTTGATTGACAGCCACGGTCGGCATGGCAACGCGGCGGCGAGACCCTCTCCCTTCTTATTGCTATGGAAACCAACCTGAGCCGTCGGACCGCTCCCTCCGCCACACCTTTTCCCGCTGCCGTCACGCGGCCGCCTCCCGCGCTGCCATGTGGGGCGCCCCATTACTCGAGGGGTAGAATGGAGCGCCCAGAGACCCCTGCCGCCTGGCTGCCGCCTCGCTCATCCTGACCTTTGTTGCTGAGGCCCCGGGTCCAGTTTGCGGGTGCTGTTGGAAGTGAACCGGAGCCTCTTGGTGATGGGGTCCCTGGGATGTAGGATCCTTGCTTCAGTTGATCAAAGTGGCTTCTGGTAATTTTGGATCGGGCCTCGGCTTGCAGGAGAGAACCCCAGGCTTCCCCTCCCCTCCCCCAGGCTCCATCTAAATGGGGGGGAAAAGCAGGGAGGACATTGCATTCCCAGGGCCGCCCCCAGCCCCACCCTGAGTGGCTGCTTTGAGGGGGGCTGGGCTCACTTGCTCTGGTCCAGATCCACATGTGCAGAGACCCCCTACAATGTGTTCGATGTACATCCAACTCAGATCCCTTCAGGAACTGGGAGGTGTGAGAATGCAGCCAGGATTCATCCCAGGAGTCACCCCTTGAGCTCCTCGCCCCTGGAGTGCATGGACAGGGAAGGGCTTCTTCAAAGGCTTCAGCCTCCAACTGCTTTGGGCAGCAGGGAGACCAGTGCTGAATGGGCCTAAGTAGCCCAGAATCCCCGCCCACCAGGGCCAGGCAGCCCCTTGGCCAGCTGGATGCTGGCGTGGCCCGTGCCATCTGTCACGTAAAGGGGGCCGCCCCAGGGCAGGAGCCATTTCTGAGAGGGGTTTCTTTGCGGGGGAGGGAGGCAGGCTGTGGACCTCCACTTACTTGCAGTGACCCCATGGGGGCTGGCAGAGGGTCTGGATGGGACAGGACCCTAATCGGTCCTGGGATGGGCGGTGACCCTTGGGGCTGCTGAATCTCCCTCTGGGTAAAGGGGAGCCATGGTGCCCAGTGGGGTATTCTGGCCTCTGGGCAGACCCCCCGAGGGAGGCCTTTCCCCCAGGGGTTTGGGCGTGCCTCATCTCTCCCTTGCCTTTTCTGCCCCCAAAGCTTCTGCCCAACGATCCCCTGGAGGTCCAGCTCCAAAAGTTTAGCCAAGGAAATAAGAGCCCCCCCCCCCCCCCCCGGACCATACCTGGGCACTGCAGGGATCTGGCAGTTTATGGCCTCTTCCCCTGTGCCAAAGGCAGAAGAGTCCCTTCGGGGAGAGAGAGCGGTTTTATAAATCAAAATTATTATTATTATTATTAAGGACAGCCTTTGGAGAGGGACACTGCTGGCTGGCTCTGCAACCCCCCCCCCCAAGCCTCTGTGGGTACATGACGAATGAGCCCTTCTGTTCTGAATTGAGGTTGGGGCCAACAGATTGCAACACACAGCACAGACTGTGTTGTTTTTGTGTTGCTCTCCTTGGAGGGAGGAGGCAGTTCTGGTCCAGATGCCATCCTCCTCTTCTCCCCACTGACCCAAGGCTGCCCTGGCAGGCAGGGCCAGAGCGGCTCCTTCCGTGGCAGACATGGATGGGGCACACTCAGCAGGCCTGGGGGCTCAGAGGGCCCAGCCACAGCTGGTTCTCCACTGAGGAGACCCTCCTCTTTTGTGGTGAAGACCCCCTGTGCCACTTTTGCCGAAGCCCTCCAAGACCCGGGTGGGGAAGGGGCTCTTTTGCCCCAGATGAAGCCATGGGCTTCATCGATCTGCAGGAAGCCCCATCGTGTGGCCGGACTTAGCAGGTGGGGATCAGGCAGCCTGGAGGGGGAAGGGGCTTCCTTGGCCCAGGTCAAATAAGGTGCCCCATGTCCCCCAGCCTCCTCCAAGAGGGGGAGGACAGCCATGGTGAGTGGGAGCTGCCAACTGGTGGGAACTGCAAGCAGAGCCCAACCCACGGGCTGGCCAGCCCCAGAGAGGTGTTGTGAATTACTCAAGCGCTGAGTAAGAGGAGCAGGGAGGGGGCAGAGCAGCTGTCACTCAGCCGGGGAGGGGGAGAGGGGGGGTCTGGTAAGCTGTGATGGGAGTCAGGCCCACGGGGAGGGGAAGGGGGCAGGGAGCATGGCCCAAATTGCCCCAGAGGGGGCAGCTGACACAGAGAGAGGCTTTGGCCAGGACAAAGAGGGAAGCTGAATAAAGGCTGCCCCCTTTGGTCTGGGGAGCAGGGGGGGATTGTCTTTTTTTTCTTCCCCCCAAATTTTTATTTTTAAACATAAGAAACAGATAAAACATTCAATCATTTTCAACTTTGTATAGCATGTCCTTCGGTCACAAGTTTTTGTGCGTCAATCTTTACAATTGGTTATTGATTATTGATTATCTATCAAACATAGCCAAATATATCCTCATTAATAAGCTTATATGTGTATATATATATATATGTATGGAATTAAAACTAATTTTCCTTAGTTTCATATCACCTTATTTTCTTAAATAGTTAATTGTCTGTATAGTAGCAAGTAGTATTTATCAAAAACTCATCTTTTTCTGTAATTATTCAACAAATAAAGAAGAAAAATTCTTGCTAAATTCCTGTTGTACATTATTCTCAATTGTCATCAACAAATACAGTACTTATATATCACAGTCAAACACCCATGATATTTTCTCTATATAAAACCAAAAGGTTTGCCAGCAGTGGGGTGGGGGGGTGGGGGGTGGGGGGCTTGTCTATCTTGAGAGAGACAAAGGGACAGAAAGGGCAAAGTCCACCTGGATAAACAGATGAGGCGGCGGCAGCAGCAGGTGAATCTCCTGGACTACAGGCTGGCCCTGAAGACACTGGGGGGGAGGGGGACCTGGGGGGAGGGGGAGGGAAGGGATGTGTATCTCCTCCTCCTCCACCCCACCCCCTGCATGAAAGGGGGAGGCAGCCATCAGCTGTGATCCGTGATCTGGTACAGAAATCCTGGATGCCCCCTGATCTTCCCGTTTCCAGAGGGGCAGGAGAAAATGCTTTCTCTGGGCTGGGAGGATCTCCTCTCCTCCTCCTCTGGACATGCCAGCCTTGCCAGGCTGTATTGGCAATTAGATTTCTGCTGGTGCCACTTGCGGGTAGCCTGGCTCCCAAGCTCCTATTTTTAGGGTGGCTCCAGAGTAGCAAAGCAGGAGGGCTGGACCTCCCAGCAGCCTGGAATGCCCCCCCCCCCAGGCTGTCCTGGTCAGGGAAAGGCAACTGGGGTCAGGGGGGAGTGTCCTCTTGCCCTCCAGGGGTCTCTAAAGAACCTTTGGCCCGACTCAGGGAATTCTGCCCTCCAGATGGGTTTTTGCTGAGCCTGTCTGATTTGTAATCTCTGAGCTTCACCCCAAATGATATTTCTGAGCCCTCCGGGGGTGAAATGCAGTGCCAGCCACATGGGCCTCATTCTCAACCCCCTTTAAGCACAAAAAGCCAGAACACCACCAACCCCCAATTATTAATGCCACTTTTATATCTCCTCCAGCTGCCACCTGCATGGTGCAGGGGCCCATTAATTGGCCGCCCGAATCTTGGGGAGGGTGAGAGGGATGCTGTGCTACATGTTTTGGCTGGATTTACAGTTTTGTTCCTTTTTTGTTAATTTGTTCCCTTCTTTAGCTGTTTTTCCTTTCTTCTCCAACACGTGTTGTATTTCAGTCCATAAAGAGCTGCCCGGAGTTGACCTGCAACTGGGAAGCGCCTAAATCAAAGAAAGGGCATAAGACAGGCACCCCCCCCCCAACCAATCTCGCCCACTTTTAAGACTTGTCGATTTCAACTCCCACGATCCTCCAGCCAGCTCTGCTTCTGGGGGGGGGGGCGCTCCTCGGCCCCTAAGACCCCTTTGCTCGCCCACAGCATTGCGGAGCCGCAGGGGGGCAGCCCCTCCCGTCAAGGAGACCCCCCCCGTTCTCGCCGGGCTCCCCTCCCCAAAGCCGGGTCGCAGGGGGGGAAGTGGACGGCCTGCGGGCGGGGATTATGGGAGCTGTAGTCCCCCAGCAGCAGCAGCAGCAGCAGCAGCAGCGGAGGCCGTGGGAGCGACGGCGGGGAGGCGGCGAAGTCCGGGGGACCCTCTGCCCCCCCCCCTTTAATTCTCCGGCGGCCGCGAAGGCGCTCTGCGCGCCCTCAGGAGCCCCTCGCCTCCGCCCATCGGCGCCTCGGCGCTCCTCTGGCCGGCCTGCCTCGAGTGGCGCTCGATCGGCGCTGCCTGGGCGGCTCCACGTGGGCGCGGCGGCCATGGCGGCGGACGCGGAGGGAGGAGGAGGAGGAGGCGGCGGCGGGGCCCCCCCAGCCCTGGCGGCAGGTGAGCGCTGCCCCCCGCGGGGAGGGAGGGAGGGAGGGGGAGCGGGGGGAGGGGCGCCCAGGGGTGGGGGGAGGTCCTGGGGGGGAGCCGGGGAGGCTTTGGGGCGGTGGTCGCAGGCGGAGGGGCTCCCTTTGGCCGAGAGAGAGAGAGAGAGAGAGGCCACGGCCTTTATCCCTCCCCCACCTCCAAAGGAAGCCCAAGGGCAACAGGACAGGAAGGGACCTCGGAGGTCTTCTAGTCCACCCCCCTCCCCGAGTAAGGAGACCCCATTGCAGGGCGTCCAATCTTGGAGCTTTAAGACCTGTGGATGGACGGCAACTCCCAGAGTTCCCCAGCTGGCCGAGGTCCTCCCAAGGCTGGCCATGCTGCTTAGATGCCTACTCAAGCCAGCATTCCCTGCCAATCCCGGATTCTTAGCCTGCATAGACAGCATGGCATCTTCGTATACAGACCTTCGTGCCCCAAACCATCATGGCTTGTAAGCCACCCAGAGTCCCTGGGAGGGAGTGGTTGGCCATGTAAATCTTAATTAATTCCTGTAAGAGCATCAGGACCATATTTATGGCTTTGTCCACAGCTACGTCACCTATCCAGTCACCTATTGTTGCCTTCCGTTCACTGAGCCCTTTCCTGAATACTTGGTTTCTTTTCATTCATGCTTTATCTCCAACCTAAACTTTTGCTGCATGCAGCGGCCAAGTGTTAATCCCAGATTCACACGGAACATCCCACAATTCAAGGTTATGCATTTTATCAGCCTAAACTCCCCTTCCGGGGCCCTTCAGGAGGAATTCTGCAAATGGCTTCCCACTCATGGGTGGCACAGCAATAATCCCCTTGGGGGAGTTTGTGCTCCCTGTTGCTATGCTTCTCTTTGTGTAGGGGGACAAATCGACATTCTTGTAATCATCAGGCACACACACACACACACACACAGAGTGTCACACCACCCCTCCGCCAGCAAACCACATCCACCACATCCACAGTTTTAATATTTCTCCAGTTACATCAACTGCACCTGCAGCCCTTTCAGCTTTCTCCTGGCATTTATAATTTTATTTTTCCTCTATTTCTACCTTGGATGGTAATATTTATCCCAACCTTGGCAACTTTAAGACCTGTGGACTTCAACTCCCATAATTCCCCAGTTCAAGTCCACGAACTTTGCTGGCTGGGGAATTCTGGAAGTTGAAGTCTACAGGTCTTAAAGTTGCCAGGGTTGGACACCCTTAAATTTATAGCTTTATCTTCAAGTATGCTTCACGTCTAGAAATTCTAATCCACTTGGTGGCATTTTTAATTGCATTTCATTTAGCTAGTGGTGTTTTGTTAAGTTCTTCGAGTTCCAAATCAGTATTTTATCACCATCCGAATTGCTCCGCATTTTCTCTGCCTCTTTTAACTTCCCCCATTTCTTGTTTCCCTGCCTCGTCCAGTCTGGTGACCCGAGTGGGCAGCAATTGCAGGCTGAGGTCTGGCATTGCCTGGTAGCGATGGGTGTCCTGCTGGATCCTTGCCCTGAAAATTTAACTCTTCTCTTCCAAATTCCAGGGAATGTTCAAATGGAGTTGCTTTAGCCACCCTTTGGACACCCTTCGCCCAACTGCCCACTGTCCTGGGGATATAGAATAACAGAGTTGGAAGGGCCCCTGGAGAGCTTCTAGTCCAACCTCTTGCTCAAGCAGAAGATTCAATACAATATTTTTTTTTTTTTTTCAATTTATATCCCGCCCTTCTCCGAGAGGACCCAGGGCGGCGCACAGGAATTTAAAACAATATACGAAATAGTACCAAATATAATTTAAAAAACCTATTAAATGACAGAAACCTGCGCTAAAACCAGATTAAAATCCCCCATTTAAAACTGTCTAATATTTGTCCCAGCGGAGGCTATGTTAGGCCGGCTTGATGAAATAAGTGTGTTTTTAAACACCGGCGGAAGAGGCGGAGGTCGGTGATAGTGCGGAGTTCAGGGGGTAGGTCGTTCCAAATGGCAGGGCCCGCCACAGAGAAGGCCCTTCCCCTGGGTGTCGCCAGCCGGCATTGTCCGGCCGACGGCACCCTGAGAAGGCCCTCTCTGTGGGAGCGTATCGGTCTAAGGGATGTATGGGGCAGGAGACGGTCTCGCATATAACTAGGCCCCGAGCCACAATACAATACAATACAATAGCAGAGTTGGAAGGGACCTTATAGGTCTTCTAGTCCAACCACCTGCGTGGGCAGGAACCTTATACCATTTCAGACAAATGGCTATCTAACATCTTAAAGACTTCCAGGGTTGGGGCATTCACAACTTCTGGAGGCAACTTCTGTTCCAGAGGTTAATTGTTCTAACTGTCAGGAAATTTCTCCTTAGTTCTAAGTTGCTTCTCTCCTTGATTAGTTTCCACCCATTGCTTCTTGTCCTGCCCTCAGGTGCCTTGGAGAATAGTTTGACTCCCTCTTCTTTGTGGCACCCTCTGAGATATCGGAACACTGCTATCATGTCTCCCCTGGTCCTTCTCTTCATCAAACTAGACATCCCCAGCTCCTGCAACCGTTCTTCATATGTTTTAGTCTCCAGTCCCCTAATCATCTTGGTTGCTCTTCTCTGCACTCTTTCCAGAGTCTCCACGTCTTTTCTACATCGTGGCGACCAAAACTGTATGCAGTATTCCAAGTGTGGCCTTACCAAGGCACTATACAGTGGCATTAACACTTCACGTGATCTAGATTCTATCCCTCTGTTTATGCAGCCTAGAACTGTGTTGGTTTTTTTGGCAGCTGCTGCACACTGCTGGTTCGTATTTAAATGGTTGTCCACTAGGATTCCTAGATCCTTCTCACAGTTGCTACTATTGAGCAAGGTACCATCTATACTGTACCTGTGCATTTTGTTTTTCTTGCCTAAATGTAGAACCTTACTTTTTTCACAATTGAATTTCATTTTATTAGATAGTGCCCAATGTTCAAGTTTGTCAAGATCCTTCTGTATTTTAAGCCTATCTTCTGGAGTGTTGGCTATTCCTGCCAGCTTGGTGTCGTCTGCAAATTAGATGAGTTCCCCATTTATCCCCTCATCCAAATCATTGATGAAGATGTTGAAGAGTACTGGGCCTAAAACAGAGCCTTGGGGTACTCCACTGCATACTTCCTTCCATGTAGATGCAGTTCCATTGAGGACTACACGTTGAGTGCGGTTGGTCAGCCAGTTGCGAATCCATTTGGTGGTGATGCTGTCTAACCCACATTTTTCTACTTTATCTAATAGTAGGTTATGGTCTACTTTATCAAATGCCTTACTGAAGTCCAAGTAAATTATATCGACAGCATTCCTCTGGTCCACTAATTTTGTCACTTTGTCAAAGAATGCAATTAGATTAGTCTGGCATGATCTGTTTTTGACAAACCCATGTTGGCTTTTGGCTATTACTTTGTTTGCTTCTAGGTATTCACTTATTTAGTTTATTTATTTACATTTATATCCCGCCCTTCTCCGCAAAGGACCCAGGGCGGCGCACAGGAAATTTAAAAAACATACAGAGTACAAAAATAAATACACAATTTAAAATATAAATTAAACCGTCTTATCCTATGCTAAAAACCCAATTTTAAAATACCCAATAAAACTATCTAAAAGTCCCCATGGGAGGTTAGGCTAAGCCGGCTTGTTGGAATAGGTATGTCTTTAGACATTGGCAGAAGAGGCGGAGGTCGGTGATGGTGCGTAATTCGGGGGGTAGGTCGTTCCAAAGGGCTGGCCCCGCCACAGAGAAGGCTCTTCCCCTGGGTGTCGCCAGTCGGCATTGCCCGGCCGACGGCACCCTGAGAAGGCCCTCTCTGTGGGAGCGTATCGGTCTAAGGGATGTATGGGGCAAGAGGCGGTCTCGCAAATAACTAGGCCCCGAGCCATGGAGCGCTTTAAAGATGGTCGTCAAGACCTTGAAGCGCACCCGAAAGATCACAGGAAGCCAACGCAGCTCGCGCAGGATCGGTGTTATGTGGGAGCATCTAGTGGCTCCCATAATCACCCGCGCAGCTGCGTTTTGGACTAACTGTAGCTTTCGGGTGCACCTCAAGGGAAGCCCCATGTAGAGAGCATTACAGTAGTCGAGTCGGGACGTCACGAGAACTTGAGTGACTGTGCGAAGGGCAGCCCGGTCCAGTAAGGGGCGCAATTGGCGCATCAGGCGTACCTGATGAAACGCCCCCCTGGCCACGGCTGCCACATGGTCTTCCATGGACAGCCGGGGATCCAGGAGGACACCCAAATTGCGCGCCCTCTCCACGGGGGCCAGTGTTTCGCCCCCTATGGCCAAAGTTGGGATAATCTGGCTGAACCGGGGTGCCGGAAACCACAGCCACTCAGTCTTGGCAGGGTTGAGCTTGAGTTTGTTACCACCCATCCAGATCCGTACGGCCTCCAAACACTGGGACAGCACTTTGATGGCATCGTTGGGGTGGTCTGGGGTGGATATGTACAACTGAGTATCATCAGCGTACAGATGGTACTCCACCCCAAAACCACAGATGATCTCACCCAGCGGCTTCATATATGTGTTGAAAAGGAGGGGCGAGAGGACCGACCCCTGAGGAACCCCACATACGAGGGGCCTCGAGGTCGACCTCTGCCCTCCCGTCAACACATATTGCGACCGACCAGAGAGGTAGGACGAGAACCACCGCAAAACGGTGCCTCCCAGCCCCAACCCCCCCAGTCGGCGCAATAGGATACCATGGTCGATGGTATCAAAAGCCGCTGAGAGGTCTAATAGGACTAGGATAGAGGAATAACCTCTATCCCGCGCCCTCCAGAGATAATCAACCAACGCGACCAATGCTGTCTCGGTACTGTGACCGGGTCGGAAGCCGGACTGGCGCGGGTCTAGATAATCAACTTCCTCCAGGTGTCGCGGAAACTGTTGGGCTACCACACTCTCAACAACCTTCACCAAAAAGTGGAGGTTGGAGACGGGATGATAGTTCTCTAATAATGCTGGATCCAGGGACGGCTTCTTGAGGAGGGGCCTCACTACCGCCTCTTTCAAGACGGCAGGCAAGGACCCCTCACTCAAAGATGCGTTGACAATGCCCTGGAGCCAGCCTCGTGTCGTCTCCCAGGATGCCAATACAAGCCAGGAGGGACACGGGTCCAATAAACATGTGGTCGCCCTAAGTTTCCTTGACAACCTGTCCATATCCTCGGTGGTAACAAAGTCAAACTCCTCCCAAGAAGGAACCTCAAGACTGGTCTCGGACAGTCCCGCAGGACCACTGGCGATGGAGGGTAGCTCATTCCAAATCTGAGTGATTTTCTCCTGCAGATAAATCCCAAATTCCTCTGCTCGACCGTGTAAAGGGGCTTCCCGCGGCCTCTGTTGAAGGAGGGAGCGGGTCACCTCAAACAGGGCGGCAGAGCGGTTATCTGCGGATGCAATAAGAGTGGCACAATACTCACATTTGGCCACTCTTATCGCCACCAAGTAAGCCCTAATATGGGTTCTCACTAGTGTTCGGTCGGCTTCGGAGCGAGAGGATCTCCATCTGCTCTCTAGGCGTCTCTTGTGGCGCTTCATCCCCCGAAGCTCCTCGGTAAACCAGGGAGCCTGGGTGGTTCGACGCCGCACGAGAGGCCGCAAGGGCGCGACTCGGTCCAAGGCCCCCGTGGCCGCACTCAACCATGCGGCCACTAGGTCCTCAGTCGAGTCGCGAGGCAGGGTCACAGGAATTGGCCCAAGCTCCCTCTGGAATCCTTCCGGATCCATTAGAAGCCTGGGGCGGAATTTGTTGCTTAATTATCTTTTCCAGAATCTTTCCTGGTATTGAGGTCAGGCTGATGGGTCTATAGTTTCCTGGATCTGTTTTTTTCCCTTTTTTGAAGATGGGAACCACATCAGCTCTTTTCCAGTCTTCTGGCAGTTCCCCGGTGCTCCAGGATCTCTGAAAGATATAGTTCAGTGGTTCTGAGATCTCGTCTGCCAGTTCCTTCAGAACCCTGGGGTGTAATCCATCCGGTCCTGGTGATTTGAACTCGTCCAGGGCAGACAGGTGCTCACTTACCATTTTCTTCCCTATTTCAACTTGTGTTCCTAATCCGATTTTTGTGGTGCTGTTTTTGATTGGTTGGACTGTTTTATCCCTTTGTGTAAAGACAGATGCAAAAAAAGAGTTAAATAGTTCTGCTTTCTCCCTGTTGCTTATCATCTTCTTGCCATTTTCTCCCAGCAGTGGACCAATTGTTTCCTTAACTTTTTTCTTGTTTTTAACATGTTGGAAGAAGCTTTTTTTGTTATTTTTTACTTTTTTGGCAAGCCTTTCTTCATTGCGAGCCTTAGCTTTCCTCACTTCATCTTTACAGGCTCGGGCTATTTGCTGATATTCTATATCATACTTTCAAACAAATGAAACTGCCCAGTTTCTTCTAAAAAATCTCCAGTGATGAAGTACCCACAACTTCTGGTGGCCAGCTGTTCCACTGGTTAATTGTTCTAACTGTTGGGAAATTTCTCCTTGGTTCTAGGTTGCTTCTCTCCCCGGTTAGTTTCTATCCGTTGCTTCTTGTCCTGCCTTTGGGGGCTTTGGAAAATTGGTGGACCCCTCCTCTTCTCCCTGATAGCCCCTCAAAGTTGCTATCATGTTTGTCCTGCCCCGCCCCAGTCCTCCTTTTTACTAGACTAGCCATGCCCGATTCCTTCCTATGCTTTGACCTCCGGCCTCCTTGAGGATTGGGGGATTGAACTGAAGAGCAGCCTGCCTCCCTCTTTGAGCCAGGTTGGTGCGTGGGCAGAGTGGCCGCCAGATTCCTCCTGCCCCTTTGCCCCCACGGCGTCGCTTTCCTCCTCCTCGATTCCTTTGCTGAAGCAGGGGTTGGTTCTCTTGGGAAAGAATCAGCCCAGGGGCCCTTTTGCATCAGGGCTGGGGAACTACGGCCCTTTTAGTGACTTGTGACTTCAACTCCCAGGATGCCATTCTGGCTCAGGAATTCTGGGAGTGGAAGTCCACCAGTCATAAATGACCCCACCCACCCACCTCTGTTTTCCACCAGAGTTCCTTCTTCTCCCTCCGCAGAGCCTCTGAAGAGGCAGAGACTGGCCAAAGG
The DNA here is from genome assembly GCA_039707465.1 of Rhabdophis nuchalis. Taxonomy (NCBI): domain Eukaryota; kingdom Metazoa; phylum Chordata; class Lepidosauria; order Squamata; family Natricidae; genus Rhabdophis; species Rhabdophis nuchalis. Next base: position 410,064,196 of record CM077643.1, read on the forward strand.
CTGCCCTTCTCTGGGCCTGTAAAGGGCCCGGCTGCACTTTCTGCACCCACCTTCCTTCCTTCCTTCCTTCCTTCCTTCCTTCCTTCCTTCCTTCCTTCCTTCCTTCCTTCCTTCCGTCCATTCAGGCCCCCGACAGAATAATTTTCCCTCTGGACCTTATTATTTAGAATGTTGTACGATTCCCCCCCTCTCCCCCCCCCCTCCCATCCCTCTCTGACCCTTCCTTCTCCCATCACTCTGTGAGTCCCTGTTTCTCTATACGACCCACGGCTACAATTGAGCTCAAGGTTTCCATTGCAAAGTGAGGCTCTACTTAAGTGGGTTTTGCCCCAAGTTACGACCATTCTTACCAGAGTTTGTTTGTTTATTTATTTATTATTTGGATTTATAAACCGCCCTATCTCCCCGAAGGGACTCAGGGCGGTACACAGGAGAGAATAAAACAAAACACAATAAATACAATACAAAATAGTTAAAATGAATTAAATATATGGGCCTGTGCTAAAATAAATTTAAAACCCTACAAAAACCATCTTAAAATTATGCCAGGCCGGCCATCTGAAAGAAAGTAGGTTTTTAATGTCCGGCGGAAGAGGCGAAGGTCCGTGATGGTGTGAAGGTCAGGGGCCAGGTCATTCCAGAGGGCAGGACCTGCCACAGAGAAGGCCCTTCCCCTGGGCGTCGCCAGCCGGCATTGCCCAGCCGACGGCACCCTGAGGAGACCCGCCCTGTGGGAGCGGACAGGTAGAAGGGAGGTGTGTGGTAGGAGGCGGTCCCGCAGGTAACCAGGTCCCGTGCCATGGAGCGCTTTAAAGATGGTTACTAGCACCTTGAAGCGCACCCGGTAGGCCACAGGGAGCCAGTGCAGCTCGCGCAGGAGAGGTGTTACATGGGAGCATCTAGAAACTTCCAAAATCCCCCGTGCAGCCGCATTCTGGACTAGCTGGAGCCTCCGGGCGCACCTCAAGGGGAGCCCCATGTAGAGAGCATTGCAGTAGTCCATGCGGGAGGTGACGAGGGCTTGAGTGACCGTGTGTAGGGCGTCACGATCTAGAAAGGGGCGCAACCGGCGTATCAGGTAAACCTGATAAAAAGCCTCCCTGGCCACAGCTGTCAGATGGTCATCTAAGGACAGCTGGGGATCCAGGAGGACGGCCAAGTTGCGAGCCCTCTCCGTGGGGGCTAAAGACTCGCCCCCGATAGCCAGCGATGGACCCAACTGGCTATATCGTGGTGCCGGAAACCACAGCCACTCGGTCTTGGATGGGTTGAGTCGAAGCCTGTTCCTCCCCATCCAGACTCGCATGGCTTCCAGACACCGGGACATCACTTCGACAGCATCGTTGGGGTGGTTTGGGGTAGATACGTACAGCTGGGTGTCGTCAGCGTACAGATGGAACTCTACCCCAAAACCACGGATGATCTCACCCAGCGGCTTCATATATGTGTTGAACAGGAGGGGCGAGAGGACCGACCCCTGAGGCACCCCACAAGTGAGGGGTCTCGAGGTCGACCTCTGCCCTCCTGCCAACACAAATTGCGATCAACCGGAGAGGTAGGAGGAGAACCACCGCAGAACGGTGTCTCCCAACCCCAACCCCCCAGCCGGTGCAATAAGATACCATGGTCGATGGTATCGAAAGCCGCTGAGAGGTCTAATAGGACCAGGATGGAGGAACAACCTCTAGCCCGAACCCTCCAGAGATCATCTACCAACGCGACCAATGCCGTCTCTGTGCTGTACCCAGGTCGGAAGCCGCACTGGCGCGACTCTAGATAGACAGTTTCCTCCAGGTGCCGGGGGAACTGTTGTGCCACCACACTCTCAACAAACTTCGCCAAGAAGGGAAGGTTGGAGAACAGACGATAATTAGCTAACACCGCTGGGTCCAGGGAAGGCTTCTTGAGGAGGGGCCTCACCACCGCCTCTTTCAAGAAGGCAGGTAGAAACCCCTCACCCAAGGAAGCGTTCACTATTCCCTGGAGCCAGCCTCGTGTCACTTCCTGGGAGGCCAGTACAAGCCAGGAGGGACACGGGTCCAATAAACATGTGGTGGCATTCAGCCGCCCCAGCATCCTGTCCATGTCATCTGGAGTCACAGGGCCGAACTCTTCCCACAAAACGGTCTCAAGACCTGCCTCCGTCCACCCACCTGGACTAACCTCATTGGAGGCCAGTTCGTCCTGGATCTGGGCGATTTTATCCTGCAGATAACATCCAAATTCCTCTGCCCGACTCTGCAGCGGAGCTACCCGCGGCCTCTGTTGAAGGAGGGAGCGGGTCACTCTGAAGAGGGCGGCAGGGCGGTTATCTGCGGATGCGATAAGAGCGGAGAGATAATTACGTTTCTCTGCTCTTATCGCCACAGGTAGGTCCGCAAATGAGACCTTACCCGTGTTCGGTCAGATTCGGATCGAGTGGACCTCCAAATGCTCTCTAGGCATCTCTTTTGGCGCTTCATCACCCTCAGCCAAGGTAGATCGGCGCTGAATGAGAGGCCGCAAGGGCACGACTCGGTCAGGGGCCCCGCGTCCGCATTATTCCAGGCGGCCACTAGGTCCTCAGTCGAGTCGCGGGTCAGGGTCCCAGGAATTGGCCCAAGCTCCGTCTGGAACCTCTCTGGGTCCATCAGGCGCCTGGGGCGGAACCATCTAGGGACTTCTGGTTCCACCTCCCCACGGAAGTTGCTAAGTGAATTCCTGCAGTTGTTAGTAACGTGGTTGTTAAGTGAATCTGGCTTCCCCGTTGAGTTTGCTCGTCAGAAGGTCACAAACGAGGATTGCGTTACCCCAGGGCACTGCGACCGTCATAAGTATGAGTCAGTTGCCAAGCGTCTGACGTTTGACAGCTTGCCTCCAGAAGTTGTGAATGCCCCAACACTGATAGTCTTTAAGAGGATGTTGGATAGCCGTTTGTCTGAAACGGTATAGGGCTTCCTGCCTAAGCAGGGGGTTGGACTAGATGACCTCCAAGGTCCCTTCCGACTCTGCTATTGTATTGTATTGATTATGTGATGATGGGATCGTGAGTGTGAATAATGGTCATAAGTCATTTTTTTCAGTGCTGTTGTAGCTTTGAATTGGTCACTAAACGAACTTTTGTAAGTCGAAGGCTACCTGTAGAAGCAGTCCTTGTTTTACAACTGATTGCTTAGCAACCAAAGTTACAATGGACTCAAAAGAAAAAAAAGGTCCTTGGGACCCAGATTCAGAGTTTTTGCTGCCTTTAGGCCACGTGGTCACATTCTGGACACTCGGCAACTGAGCTGCCACCGTGCCTGTTTGAGGACCACAATTGGCTCCCTTTCCTGGCTGGACCCCAGGGCTTATTTCTGGCTTCAGCGGCTTCACTTGATGGCAAGGAAGGTTGGTTAACAACCAGGATGATTTGTTAATAACCGCTGCAAAGACTTCATGAAATCCGGTTGTCCACATGATGTTTAATGACCAGCACAAGGGACAACCAGAATTCCTGGCTCAGCTGCAGGTCATCCTCATCTGGCACCAGTTCAGAGATGAGACCTGATGCCCGTGTTTCATGCCATCAAAATTCAGGCACTTGGCAACGGATTCAGGTGCTTGGCTCCTATTTACGACGGCTGCCGTGTCCCAGGGTCATGGGATCCCCTCTTGTGACGTCCTCGCGAGCAGCATCAGTGGGGAAGCTCCATTCACTTAATGACTGGGTTACCAGTTTAACAGCTGCAGTGATTCACTTAACAACTGTGGCAGAAAAGGCAAAATTCACTTAACAAATGTCTCACTTAAGGAAAGAAATTTTGGGCTCCATTGTGGCCGTGAGTCAAGGACCGCCCGTGTGGCCCCAGGAGTCTGGACAGCCCCAGTTGATCCTTCCTGATAGACGTTCCGGCCATTCCCTGATGGCCGAAGCCCACCCACCCCCACCCCCTCCATCTATCCCCCCTTCCCCTTCTTCCTCTCCGTCTCCCAGGAGGGCCGCCTGCCCGTTCCCCTTTCCTCCCTTTCGTTGGCCATTGCCCGCTTTCTGCCCCCTCTCCCTTTCTCACGCCCAGCTGGCAAAGGGCCAGGGAATGGCGGCTCCCACGGCTGGGCCACGTGGCTGAACGGGCTTCTCCCTGCCTCTCTGGCCCCTGCAGCTTTGCCCGGAGAGCTTGCTTGGAGTTCGGGCTCGCCATCCTCTCCCCAACGGTGGGCAAAACAGCCAGTCTCCGATTGCCCTCTGCTTCCTCCGGAGCCTCTTGTCTCTGGGGCACTGCCAGGCAGCCGTCAGCCACCCCCCCCCATTTCTTCTCTCGCCCCCTCCCTCCTTCCCTCCCTCCCTCCCTCCCTCCCTCCCTCTGGAGCGCCTTCCATGCCAACTGTCCTCCTCCGTGAGGCTCTTGCTCTGCTGATTCACAGGATGCCGACACAGCCGTGCCAAAGGGGGAAGGGGCCGGGGGAGCCTCTTGGAAGACCCAGGCCCGCTGGTCCTCCTGGCAGCGCAGGTGGTGGTGCCAACATCCCTCTTGGAATGGATTTTGGCTCCTGCTGGCTGCCGCCCAACTGCCTTTCTCGCCCCCCCATCCTACCTGCTGTGCGCCGGACGGAGGGAACCCTAATGGGCAACTCAAGGCAAGGGGCTGCCGGCCCTGGAAAGACGAGGCCTGGTCCTTTGCGGAAGGCCCTCTGCCGCCTTCTGCCTCCGTCCAGGGCACCATCCTCTTCCTCTGCCCTAGGGAGGAGCCCAGCCCGAAGACCCCCTCTGCACAGCCTCCGCCCCCACGTGGCCAAAGCGATGGGCATTCCCCTGTGGGAGGGATCCTGGGCAGTCGGGAGCCCCCAGGATGGGAGAGGCCTCGGGGTCCTTCGTGCCCTCTCAGCCCCACGGAGGAGCCCCCCGTTCCACCCCTGAGCTGCCAGTCTTCTCCTTGGTCGAGAGGGAGGCTCTCGGTCGTGTCCCCGGTCACATGGGGTGGGCCAGGAGGCCTTAGACCCACTGACCGCTTCCGGGGCCTTTCCAGCCCACAACAATTTGGGTTCCCATTTTACCGGCCTCGGAAGGACAGGAGGTTCAGGGTCGAACTGCAGGCGGTGGTCAGAGTTGGCCTGGGATATTAGCCTGCGATACGGAGGGGGGGGCCCTCCCCCCCTTGTAATCTGGCCTTGAGTTCCAGTGGTGCCCAGAGCCCGTGCCAGCGGCTGCCGCCTCACAGACCCTCAGGGGCCTCTGGCCGCATGGCACTATGATTCATCCGCACCCAGGGGCAGCCGCTGCCGGGCAATGGCGGCCCCAGCCCCTTTTACAGCATGGGGGGCTTCTGGCTCATTGGCTCCCTCAGCTGTCCTTGGGGCTGGGGGTGGAGGCCCCCCGGCCGTTCTGCCCCGCTGTCTCTCCTTGCCAAGGAATGGCGGTGTGAGTGAAGAGGGGAGGGGGGGCTGGCGTGTGGGTTTCCCCCCCGCGTGGGCCTTGGCATCATTTCTGCCCTCCTGCAGCCAGGCGAGCCCCCCGCCGAGTGGCCCACCACGTCCCCCAGGAGATCCTCTCTGATCCGGAGCTCCAGGACGCCGTGGGACGCCTCCCTCGCAACTACAACTTTGAGGTCTACAAAACGGTGTGGCGTGTCCGGCAGGCCCAGGCCAGGAGGGGTGAGTGCCTTGGGGTGGGGGGGGGGAGAGGCTCTGCACAGTGGGTGGGGCATCGGGGAGACCCCCCAGGCCCACTTGGCCCACAGGGAGCAGGCGCTGGACTATCCCTGCGCAGAAACTCAGCTCCCGCCGGCTGCCTGGGCTCCGTGGATGGCTCCCTGGAAGCCGGCAGGGGCTTCGGGGGGCTCTGGGGGAAGTGGGGGGGCCCCCGGGGGCGGGGATGAGCCAGAGGGAGCCACGTGCGGTGTGGCTGGCTGCTGCCACGCGTGCCAAGGGGAGCTGGCGGCAGAGCCCTTGCCCAGGCACTCTGCATCCAGCCAGACAGCGGCTTCTCCGATTGGGAGCCTGTGGGGGGCCCCCGAGGTGGGCGGCAGGAGAGGACGGCGGGATGTGGTGGCACCAGGGGGCTCCCTGCACCCGGCTGTGCCTGCCCAGCTCTGGGTGGCTGGCAGGGCAGCAGCTTTGCCCTCTTCCTGATCTCTCAGCCGGCCAGAAAGGGCCAGAGGCCGGAGCGGGCAGCTGCATCGGGGGCTCTGCCAGGGATCTTGCCCTCCTGTCGCTCGGCTCCTCTCCCCTCTGGGCTGGTGCCAGGGCTTCTCTTGTGCCAGCTCATCCTGGAGAGCTCCAGAACTGGGCCACCCTTTGGCCTCCCCCTGTCCCTCAGCTGCCACCTCCCTCCCGCCCAACCTGATGCTCTCGGGTGGGAGGGCAGCACCCAGAACCCCCGGGGGGCCCTCCGTTCTTCAGGCAGAGGAGGGCCGCCAACTGCCGGCTTCCAGGGGGCCCTCGTGGCAGAGGCGGGGGTTGGGGGGGAGGGGCCGGAGCCCTGCTGGGGGAAAGGGAGCCCCAACCCCTAGGAGGGCGGCTGGGCTGGCAGACTGATGGGCCTCCTCTGCCCCTCACCCTCCCTCCCTTGCAGTGGCCCTGCAGATGCCCGAGGGGCTCCTGATGTTTGCTTGCACCCTGGCTGACATCGTGGAGAGGTGAGGCGGGGGGGGGGGGAGGCATGGGGGGGATGCCTTGGGGTCAGTGGATTGGGTTTCCGTGTGGTGGGTGCGTGTGGGATGCAAGGCAGCCCTTCAGCTCTGCAGGCCCAGGGGCTTACCGAGGGGGGGGGGGGAGCGACAGGGCTGGAGGGAGGGGGAGCTGATCTTCCCTGGGGGGCTGCCTCCGGAGCCAGCTGCCCCCCAGTGCTTGGGGTTGCCGCCTGCCCAGCGAGGGGCCTCTTTCATGTCTTGACTTCAAAGGGTCCCGATTATCCCCATCCTTTTATCTGGAGCGAGAGAAGCAGCCCCCCCCCGCCCCCCTCTCTCTGGAGACTGGGAGGGAAGCAGCGCCCCCCACCCCCCTTTCCCTGGCCCCCTTTCCTTTCCTGGGTCTCCTTTCTGGAGCAGCTGCCCCCCCACAGCTGCCCTTTGAAACACCCCCCTCCCCCGTGGAGGGCTCTCTTCTGGGCAGAGGGAGGGGCATACTTCTGTTGCTAAGCAAGTTTTATGTTTGTCACGGTTGTTAAGTGAATTTCTGCTGTTGTTAAATCAGGCAGTTCTAAGTGGATCCTCTTAATTCCCTGCTGACTTTGCTTTTTGGGAGATTCACAAATGGCAATCACGTGACACCCCCCACCCCCACCCCCCAGTGGGGGCAGCTGTCCTAGGTCCACGCCAGTTTTGATCATGGGGAATGCTGCAATGGTCATCAGTGTGAGGACTGGTTGCAAGTCAGTAACTTTGAACGGTCACCAAACGGATGATTGGAAGTTCGGGACCACCTGCATGGCCACTGAAGCCACGGTGGGCGTGGGAGGGGCAGAAGGAAGCTTCTGGAAGGGTGGCAGAACGGAGCACTTCTCCTGGCAAGCCCTTGGGCCCTTTCCTCCCCTCCCCACCTGTGCTCAGCCTTCAGCCGCGGCCTCCCCTCGTTGCCTTCCCCCCAGGTTGACTGCTGCTATTGCTGGAGGCTCTCCGGGAGCTCTCCCTTAACTGGCAAGTGGCAGGATTTACAGCCACGTTAAGAGCTGTGGACTTCAACTCCCAGAATTCCCCAGCCGGAGGGGCTCTCTTGGGCTGGCTGGGGAATTCTGGGAGTTGGCCCAAGGTGGGTGGGGAGGGGAGGGGAGTACGTTGAAATGTCACTCCATGCGAGGCAGAGGGGCAGCCCAACCCCACGGCTGCATCTGCTGACCCCGAGGGGGACGGGGGACGGCTGATTGGAGGTGCTGAAAGGCACAGCCGCCACTGCTGCCCCCCTTTGACCCCCAGGTTGGTCACTCAACTGCCCTGCCTGCGGAAGGAGCCGAACCCCTGGCAGCCCTGCACGAATGCTTGGTGGCCTGGCCCTCCGCCCGGGCCCGCTCTCTGCAGCCGGAGCCTGAGCCTCTCGGCCCAGCCAGCCCCTCCGAAGGGCCCCGGGTGTCCCAGGCGCAGGGCAGGTCTGCGTGGCCCCTGGGGCGCCAGAGTTCCTGCTTCCTGGCTGTTGAGGGCCCCGGCTTCAGCCTGGGGGGGCTTCACGCTTTCTCCCCCCCCCCCGAACTCTGCCTGGACTCCCGCCCCCTTCAGGGCTTCTAGAGTGGGGGTTTTTGGGGGTGGGGGTGTCTGTACAGGTTGATCCTTCTGGGAATTCCACCTGTCTTGGAGCATAGAATAATCCTAGGACTGGAAGGGACCCCAGAGGTCTTCTAGTCCGCCCCCTGCTGACCTTGCAGCCCCCTTTGCCTTGAGAGCTGGAGTCCGGGGCCTGGGGAGGCAGGACCTGTTCTCCGGCCTGGCTGGCAGACGCCTATATTTTGGGGTATCCCAGCTGCACGTGCCAGTGGAAGGCACGGACTTGGGGATCATGTGATCTGCTGATGGCCGGGTGGCTTGACTTGTGGCAGTAGGATGGGCACACGGGCCATCCTTCCTTTCCCCCCAGGGGCCACGGCTGGTACCCGCAGGCCCTCCCCTTCCTCTGCTGCCAGGATGGGTGGTTTGTTTGGTGGGGAGGAGAGACGAGGGGGGCAGGAGAGCCCCTGGGCTGAAGTGGGCCAGGAACCCACCTTCTGGGGCCACTGGGGGGGGGGGCTGCTGATGGTGCCGAGGGAGGGGGGGAGGCTGAGCCGGACGGGACGTGCAGTCTGCCTCTCCCCCTGCAGGTTCACTGGGGCAGAAGCCGTGGTGATGGGCGACGTGACCTATGGGGCCTGCTGCGTGGATGACTTCACCGCCCGGGCCTTGGGAGCGGACTTCCTCGTCCACTACGGCCACAGCTGCCTGAGTACGTCCGGGGTGTGGGGTGGGGGGCGGGGGGTGGGGGGTGGGGGGCGGGGGCGGGCCCTGGGGGCCGAGCTCTGTGGCACCCCTCCCCCACAGCCTCTGGAAAGACGCCAAGCCCTCCCTGGGCGGCAGAGGGCAGTGGGGGGGCCTCTCGGAATGGGCAGGCAGGCCAGATGCCCCCCCCCCTCGCTGGGCCCCCTCCCTCAGCCCATTTGGGAGACTTGGAAGGTTTCTACCCAAGGGGGCAGAAGGGGTGTTTGCAGGGTGTGTGTGTGTGTGACCCTTCTGAATGGCTCCTCTTTGTGGGGCTGGACTTCTGCCCGCCTGTCCCTAGCGATGGAAAGGGGGCCAGCTGCCCCACGGGGAAGGGCCGCTTCCTCCCAGAGCCTTGGCATGTCTGGCGCTTGGCTGGCTGGCTGCGGAGGGGAGGGGGAGGGGGCCAAGGGGGGGGGGGGGAGAAGCAGCCTGCCGGCTCCCTAGGCGGAGCAGTACTCCAGATTCGGTTGCCATGGAAACTGCTGCTGTCCCAGATGCTGCTAACTTTGAAGTCCACCCAGGATGGGATTGGCTCAGAGTCACAGGGAGGGGGGCTGGGGGGGCCGGGCTGCCTTATCAGCTCCTCCCGGCGTTCTCAGCCCACTTTGCTGAGGGGGGGGGGTAGACATGCTGAATTGGGTAGGGGGGGTCAAGGGGTTGCACCCCCCCAGGTGTGATCTGGAGGCCTCCCTCCTGACTCCCCTTCGCACCATCGTCCTCTGGCCCCGAAGCCACGCTCTGTGTGTGTGTGTGTGTGTGTGTGTGCGCGCCCGCTGCTGCTTCATCCTCCAGCTCTCTGACTGCCGGGGGAGGGGGCGGGGGGGGGGGGCAGAGCGGCAGGAGGGGGGGGCAGGTCGAGCGCTCTCCTTAAGCCTCGCATGACTGCCGAAGAAGAGCCCCCCCCCCCCCCCCCCGTGATAGGCCAGGGAGCTGCCACTCGCCACCCCACGGCTGACGGCCGCCTCCAGGCAGAGGCTCTGCCGCACCAGCACTGCAGGGACGTTGCGGGGAGGGGCCCCTCCCGTCTCCATCGAAAACACCCCCCCCCCCCTTGGAGACGGTTGGGGAGGGGAGGAACGGAGCCCATATTCAACTCCCGGTGGCCTCCTGCCCTCGGCTGCAAGCTGGCATCAGGGGAGCCAGAGGTCTGCCTTCATATTTGGGGGTACAGAAAGCTACACCCCCCCTGGTGTCCACCCCGACCCCCGGGATCTGGGTCAGCCGCAGGGGGTCCCATCCCATGAAAAGCAGGTGGGAGGGGCTTTTTCAGGGTGACCTCTCCTTTTGCCCTCCCCGGCTGTCTATGGGGGGGGGCGGGGGGGGCTACGTGGCTCCTCCGTGACCCGGCCCCTCAGTTCCCCCCCCCCCCCAACCTGCAGGTCGTAGGCCTTTTTAGGACTTACAGAGTTATGATCGCAACTGGGACCAGAACTGTCACTAAGTGAGGCAATGGTTAAGTGAGTCGCAGCCAAGCCACCCATCTCAAGCTGTGACTCTCAAAACACCTCATTGCGGTCGTTAATGAGCCACACGGTCGTTAAGCAAACAGGCTTTGCTTCTTGGGAGCCGTATGATCAGGGGAGCAGGAAATGCTGCAATGGTCATAGCTGTGAGGACTGGCCAAAAGTCCCCTTTTTCAGTGCCGCTGTAACTTTGCGTGGTTTTTAAAGAGATGGTCGTAAGTCAAGGACCGTCCGTAGCTCACCGTTTATTTGTTGGTTGGGGTGTCAGGACAGGCTAAGCCAGAGTGAGGAGAGCCGGTGGTCCTTCCCTTAGTTCACTTAGTGTCCATTCAAAGTAACAACTGAACACTGAAACGGTCGGCTGTGCACCGCCAGCTCTCCTGCCCCGTTTCCATCCAGCCCAGCCCTGGGGAGCGGGGGGGGGGTGTCCCTGGCTGCCTAAGGGCTGGCTCATTCAGGGGGGTCCCAGCCACCCTCCCCTCTCTCAGGAGCAGCTTCAGGCCACAGGGAGCAGGGGGGAGGGGGGAGGGAATGGTGCAGCCTCTCTCACCCAGAGGAGGCAACCTGGGGGTTGGGCAGCCGTCCTTGGCCGTTCGGATTGGGGGGGGGAAGAATGATCTGCACCCCTGAAAGGCCAGGAGCCTTTTTTTTTTAACTGCCTCCTTCAGCCCAAGAATTAAACGGCACCCAGAGCCCATTTTCCTCCCTGCCCTTTTGACTCCAAAGGCCCCAGAGAGAGAGGGGGGAGCCCCCCTGGGCTTGGGCCCTGGCTGTTGGGGAGCATCGGAGACCTTTGCTCCCTTCGGTGCAGGGAAGAGCCGCAAAGAGGATCAGGGGACTTGGGGGGACATGATAGCAGGGGTCCAATTCTTGAGGGGCTGCCCCAAAGAACCATGGCCCAGCACTGGAAGTCTCTCCGAAGAGGCTGGGGAGCCATGGGTCTGAAACGGCCTAGGGCTTCCTGCCTAGGCAGGGGGTTGGACTGGATGACCTCCAAGGTCCCTTCCAACTCTGCTCTTGTATTAAGAGGGGGTCCACCTATTTCCCAAAGCACCAGAGGGCAGGAGGAGAGAAGCAACGTGGAACCAAGGAGAAACTTCCTCACAGGGGGAACAGCTTTTGCCACCAGGAGCTGCGGTTGCTTCAGCACTGGAGGTCTTCCAGAAGGCCTTGGGCTCTCCTGCTCGGCCAAGGTCCCCAAGGTCCTTCCCAACCCTCAGGGGCAGATAAGACTTCCACCTGCCTACCGTTGCTTTAGGGAGCGTTCGCACTTACGGGGGCACTGAGAAAAAGGGACCCGTGTTTTTCACACTGACGGTCACAGGAGCCCCCTGGGCGGCCTTCTGACGAGCAAAGTCAGCAAGGAGAGCCGGTTCACTTAACAACCGCAGTGATTCCCTTCATTGTTGCAAGAAAGGTGGCATAATGGGGTAATCCTGGACAAACCTCTCGCTTAGCAACACATTTACTAAGGTTCAATTGTGGTTGTAGGTTGAAGACTTCCTGTTACATAGAACAGAATAGAATAACTTTATTGTCACTTTGACTGTCCACTCATCGGCCTACATCCAAAGGAAACCCGGTTACCCGTAGCTCTGCAAGGGTCTCCTCCCCCTCCCTCCCTCCCCCCTCCCTCCCTCCCCCTCTCAGCCGTGCCCTCTGTGCCTGCAGTCCCCATTGACCCCACGCAGGGCCTGAAGATGCTCTACGTCTTTGTGGACATCAAGATCGACACGGCCCACCTCATTGAGAGCCTCCGCTTCAACTTCCCGGTTGGGACTAAGTTGGCTCTGGTCAGCACCGTCCAGTTCGTATCTGCGCTGCAGGTGGGTGGAACTGAGCCCACCGGTCCGAGGGGAGGGTGGGGTACGTGGGTGGGTGGGTGGGCATTTGCATGCCAGGGATGCCCCCCTCCTTCCTCTTGCAAGCAGGGCATCTAGGAGTGTAGCATTGCCCCTCCCCCCCCCAGTTCTCCCAGGGAGGGGGGGGGAGGAAGGGAGGAGCAACAGCAGTTCTTCCCCCACCCCCCATGGGGGAGCTGGGGGTGGGGCCTCTCCCTGGGGGTGGGTCTGCCTTGGCCTCCCACTGCGAACACAGAAGGTCCTCTGCCCCCCCCCCCCAATGTTCCTTCTCTGCATAGGGGAGCAGCCTCCCATGCGGAGGGGATGGGGGGGTTCATGAGTGAGCCCGGATGGGGCTGTCTGTGCGCAAAGCCGGCACTGCCTTGTGCTTCCTGGTGCTGGTCTGGCAGCGTCCATTGTCCACTCGCCATGCTTACGGGCCCCTGTGAAGGCCAGGGGAGCCCTCACCCCCCCGCCCCCACCTCCGCCATGCGTCCCCCACGGCTGTTTGGAGAAGAGCAGAGGGTGGGAAGGTCAGAAGGTGTCAGCACCACGTCAGGCCTTCTGGGTCCTCGGGGGGGGGGGAGCGGGAATGGGGGGCCTTTCAGAGGCCTGGGATCCAGGAAGGAGCATCCAGGAAACCCTCGGAGGCTGGATCCCCCACTGGGACTCTGGCAGTGGATTGCTCCAGTTGGCCATGTGCCCCTCCTGGATCCCTCCCCTCCGCCTCGCCTGCAGAAGGGCCCCTGGGGCCCCTTCACTCCACGCCTCCCTCCCTCCCTCCACAGGCTGCCTCCCGGGAGCTCCAGCCCGACTACCACGTCTGGACCCCCCAGTGCAAGCCCCTCTCGCCAGGGGAGCTGCTGGGCTGCACTGCCCCCCGGCTGGCCCAGGAGACGGACGCCATCGTGTGAGTAGCCTTGCTGGTAGGCTGGCATCCACTGGGAGGGCACTCGAGAGACACCCCCCCCCCCTTGGCACCGAAAACTCCCTGGGCTTCTCTTTAATAGGAAGGCGTGGAGAGACTTTGATTTGGGAGCCATTCCGCTTCCCTCAAGCTTCCCCCACGCTTCCATGCATAAGCAAAGGGTCTTTAAATGCCCCCATTAAACTTAGCAGCTCTTGACATTCAAACAGTTCTCCCAATTCCTCTCTCTGATCCTCTGGGTTTGAATGAAGGATTGCACCACAGAATGGGGAATCTGGACCGATGGGAAGGATCGTTGTACTCCAGATTGCTTACTAGCCCCCCTGGGAGCCCCACGGAAAGGCTCCGGGGGTCATCAAGGGTACCTACGCTCCAGCTTAGAGGGGAGATCGCAGGGGGCCTCCCGCCGTGGCACCTTTACAACCTGTGGACTTCAACTCCCAGAATTCCTTAGGCAGCATGGTTGGCTGAAGAAATCTGGGAGTTGAAGTCCACAAGTCGGTCTGAGACTCCTGGAGTAGAACCCTCCCCTGGCTTGGGTGCAAAATTTGCCTAGAAAACCCTCCAGAGGCTCAGCCGTCTATTGTTCATTTGTGAAGCTCATGCTTCTGGTCCTTATGAAGAACAGCTGGGAGTGTTTGGTGTTTGGTCTTCCCTCCGGGCTAGAGGGACAGTGTGGCTGCGTCCCTCTTCAGCCGCCCCCTTCCCCCTGCCAGACTCCCAGGGTCAAGAGGCAGCTGGGGAGGGGGAGGAACCAGGAAGGCTCCGGGGGGCTTCCCTGCTCTGGGGCCGGGCTCGGCCACTCCAGGGGCCATGGGGGTGGGAGGGGGGGGAGGCTGGCAAGGCAAAGGGTGAGAGGTGGCAAAAGGCAGCTCCTTTGAGGCAGGAGAAGAAGCAATGGGTGGAAACTCATCCAGGAGAGAAGCCACCTGGAATTACGGAGAGGTTTCATGGCAGGGGAACAGATGGCCACCAGCATAGGATAGAATAGAATGGCAGAGTCGGAAGGGGTCTTGGAGGTCTTCTAGTCCAACCCCTTGCTCAGGCAGGAGACCCTGCACCACTTCAGACAAAGGGTTGTCCAATCTCTTCTTAGAAACTCCCAGTGTTGAAGCAGCCACAACATCCGGAGGCAAGTAGTTCCACGGGTTAATTGTTCTAACTCCCAAGTTGTGTCTGCTCCGTCGCTGGAGGCCTTCAAGAAGAGACCCGACAGCCGCTTGTCTGAAATGGCCGAGGGTCTCTGGCTTGAGCAGGGGGCTGGACTAGAAGGCCTCCAAGGTCCCCTCCAACTCTGAGATTCCAGGGTGGCGGGTTCTTACCTCCGTGGTCCCCTCTGCCGGCCGTGGGCTGTGCTCCGTGTGGGGCGACAGCGGATGAGCCGGTGGCCAAAAGAGGGATGGGCAGCTTGGATGCCACAGCTGGTTCTTCTTCCTGGAGGACAGCAGGTCAGCCAAGCCCCCCAGGCTGCCCGCCTAATTATTGGAGCAGGGGAAATGCTTCAAGGGCTGTGAATGGCCAAGGGCTGGAGGAGGTGCAGAAGAGGGGGGGGTCGGAGTAGTGGGGAGCCCCTGGTCAGGGAAGGTGACCTTCTGCCCTGCCCCAGCTGCCTCCTCTTGGGGCCAGTGGGCCTTCTCCCTGCCAGCCTCTGCCCGAGGGAAGACTGACCCCCCCCCCCCTGGAGTTTGGCAGCCCCCCCCCCCCTTTCAGCCTCAAAGACCTGGCTTCCCCCCAAGCTTTGGGAGAAGACTGGATAATCACACTTTGGAAGTTTGATTTTGTGCCAAATTTTTGTTGGTTTTTATGTCTTCATGTTTTAATCGGCTTATTTTTATAGTTTTAATATGATTTTATATGTCTTTTCATCTGTGATTGGGAGCTGGCCAGAGTTGGTTGGAAAAGGCAGCTATAGCAAGGTTTTTGACGAAATAAAGGAGCATTTATCTTCCTCTTCATGCAGTTGGTTGGCATTGGTGGGCTCTTCCTTCCTTCCTTCCTTCCTTCCTTCCTTCCTTCCTTCCTTCCTTCCTTCCTTCCTCCTTCCTTCCTTCCTTCTCTTTCCTCCCTCCCTCCCTCCCTCTCTCTCTCAGCCCAACCCAACCCTCCTCACAGAATTGTTCTCTGGACAAGAGGAGGAGGAGGAAGGAGATTCATATATGTTCACAGTCTTGCGTTGTTTATAATAAACGTGAGATAAAATAATAAAGTAAAATGAACTGGAACCAGCAACGTTGAATGGCCCTTTGGAGGGAGGCAGCATGGCTGCAGGAGAGCTGCTGGGGCGAGAGGGCAGACCCTTCCCTCCACCTCCCTGCAGGTGGGATTCTGCCCAGGTCAGGGCCAGACGCTCAGCCCCCACCCCACCCGGAAGCTTTTGCAAAGCCCCAGTCCTGGAAATCCCAGAGAGAGGGGGGGGGGGGGCTGCTGTTTCCAGAGACTGGCAGTGTGTGTGTTCCCCACTGGAAGGCGGCCAAGGCAGCTCCCCCCCCCCCCCCCCCCAGGAGGAGTGGGCACTGGGCTGCTTCACCCCGTGAGGCCCTGCTTTGACTTCCGCCCTCTCAGGGCAACTCTCTCTCTACACCCTCACACGAAGGACCGAAGGCAGCCAGGTTTTCTGTCGGGATCCCTCTGGCCGCTTCTCCCTCCCTCCACCAGGGCAGCCGAAGGGAGGCGCTGGCAGGGCAATGGCTGCCTGGGAAGAGGGTTTAAAACAGACCCGTCTCCCGATCAGACGCCTGTGTCGCCCCCCCCCCCCCCCCACGCTTGGTCCGGCTGCCTTTGGTAGAGTCGGGAGGGCCTTGGAGGTGCCCAGAGCTCCCTTGCTGCCCCTTGCCCCATTTTACAACCTTTCCTGCCACAGTGGTGAAGTGACTCACAGCCGTTCTTAAGGTAGGCACACACAGCCGTTAAGCGAATCCGCCTCCCCCATTGACGTGGCTGGTCAGAAGGTCACAAAAGGGGATCTCACCACCCTGTGCGTCGTAAGTAGGAGCAGCTGAATTTGGATCCCGTGGGAGGGGGGGGGGCTGCCACTGTTGTCAAGGAGGAAAAACATGTGTCTCTTCAGTGCCGTCGTAACCTTGAACGGTCGCTAAATGAATTGTTGTAGGGGCTGTTTCTACTTGCATGTGCGTTGAAGGGCTAGGTTGACGGAGGGCTCGTCACCCCCCCCCCGCCCTTTGCCAGGCCCCCCGTGGCTCTTGGGCCCCACCAGGAGACCTTCTCACTCTACACACACACACCTGTTTTGCTGACCCCCCTCCCCTCCCTTCCTCTTGCAGCTACCTGGGAGACGGACGTTTCCACCTGGAGTCCATCATGATCGCCAACCCAGGTGTCCCCGCCTACAGGTACCTGGCGGGCCGGGAGGGGAAGGGGCCTGGGCTGGGCTCTTGGTGTGCACCCCCACCCCATGGGGGCAAGGGGGGGCAGGGCGGGGGCGAGAGGGAGACTGAGGCCAGCCGTGGGGGGAAGGCCAGGTAACCGGGGGGGGGGGAGTTTTGGTAAGCGACCCAGCCGTGTCTCTCTCCGAGCAGATGGCTGCCTCCCCCTGGGGGCCCTGAGCCCTCCGGGCCCCTGCTTCTTCCTTGGCGATGTCAGATACACTGCCTTGGACTCTGGAGGGTCCATTTCGGAGGACTTCCTGAGCCTCCCGTTGTTGCCCTTCTAGGCAGAGATTCAGGGGGTGGGTTGTCTCCTCTCCCCCCTCCTCCCTTCCAAGCGCCTCTTCTTGCCAGAGCTCCCCTCCTCACACCCCCCCACCGCCACTTCTCAGGGGGGGCCCTGGCAGCCCTCCCCCCGAAGCCCTCTTGTGGCGGCCTTATTAGCTTATCTATCAAATCTGGGCAGGGGCCCTAAAGCAACTCTGGGCGGCCCAAGGGAACCGGATGAAAACGGCAGATAGAAAAGCCACAGACACAAGAACTAAATGAATCTACATGAAGACATAAATAGCACGGAAAAGAAATAATGCCAGCCCCTCAGCCGAGAGGGGATAAAAGTGGGCACCTCGTCCATGGAACCATCTCAGCCAAGCGGCTCCCTGGGACCCCCGGGTGGGAGGGCAGCCTTCCACCCACCTGGCGAAGGGGGGCAAGGGGGTTGTTTTCAGGAACAACCGGGGGAGTTTGGGCTGGGAGGGGCGGAGGGGAGGGCAGCGGCAGCCACCGCAGGATGGCTGAGCTGCTTGCCGCCTGCCAGAGCCGGTGCCTGAGGCCGCCCTCTGCCCCCCCCCGCCCCCCGTGAGGGCAAAGCCAAGGAGCCAAGAATGGCACGATGGGGCTACTCAGAGTCATTGATCGTTGCTCACCTATAGACGGGGATCTCTTTTTTTATATTAATGATTTTTTAATTATTTTGCATAAACACAGATAATACAAACTTCACAAAAAAACCCCATCAAAAAGCCATCTTCCATTACAGGTTACAAATTTTTAAAAATGTATCAATTAATCACAAGTTTCTATAAGTTTCTTCAGTAGTTATCACTTATTTTTTTATATCAATTGTTACAATTCTTGTATCTCAACCCTGATCTTACTAATTATTTTAACATCCTTTTATATATAAAGTATGACTATGTAATGGCATTCTATTTATAAAACAAACAAAGGGGAAAAAGATAGATTTAAAAAGGAAAAGTCCACTCTAAACTGCGTCCTTTAAAAGACATGCTAACTGGGTATTCATAAAGTCTGTGCATCTCTGAAGTGGTTATTATTCATAAATAATCTCATTTTATAAATTTTAAATCTGAAAATTTATCATGTACCTTAATATCAATATCCCACAGTTCTCATCAAATATTTCAACATCAATCTATTTCTTCTTTAAGAGTATCTTTAGAACCTGACCACCTATTAACATCCCTTATTTACTCCCAACATACCAATATAAATTCAATAATAATATGAAACAATCTTGAGTTTCATAAGTAGTTAATAACTAATTAATAATTATTCAACAACATTCTATAACCATCTAACTAATTGGTTAATTATTAATCATCTAAATTTATCAATTTCCATTATCAACCAGTATTTATCGTTTTTCCATTACTCTTAATGTGACTCATAATTCTATTCTTGTGATTCTTCAGTAATATCTAATACCACCTTAAATTTATTTATATCCAATCTTTTATTCATGACTTTTCATCTGTAGATAAGTAAATATATATCATTAACATTTATTATAGGTTAATCTTGTTGTAAGTGTCTATAATTGTTATTAACTGTTAATTAATTAGTTAATTAACTAATAATCCTTCGATGACATTTTAAACACAATCTAACTAGTTATTAATCATCAAAGGATAGTAATTTTCCTTATCAACCAGTGTCTTTCCAGTAATAGATCAAACTTGTCTCTTCTGCTATTTGTGGTCTCCATCTCTTTTTATTTCCTTTTCCGGGACTTTCATCGGCTTCTTTTTGTACTTTATTATCCAATATAACAGTCAAATCATAACACTGACCAGCTCCTATCCTTACATATTGTTTGTTTTTAAATGGGAGGAGTATACCTGGAGAGATTTCTTCTTTTCCAAATCCCTCGTATTCTTTTTGGGTCTCCCCCTCTCTATAGATTCTCCAGCATCTAATTGATTTATTTATTTATTGAATTTATACCCCGCCCTTCTCCAAACGGACCCATCATCATTTTCTTCATTTGAAATAAGTTCATTGTCCTGATCTTTTTCCTCTTTTTCTTTAGTTTCTTTAATTTCGGAAGTCTTCAGTTGGTCTTCGCTTGTAAGAGCAAATAATTTTTTATCCAATGTGTCATTTATTCTTTTATTGCTTTGTTTTAATACATTCAAGATTTCAGCCAAAAGTTATTGATTTTCTATGGTATCCTCTTCTATGTATGTGGTCATATTGGCAAATCCAAAAGATAGTGAAAGTTAGTGAAAGTTAGGTCTGAGTGCCTCCCTGTTCATAGGCTTTTTCTTCCTTCAGTGCATCAGAAATCATAACTGCTCATAAGTATCCACCAACGACTTCCAGGGGCGAATCAATCAAACAGAGTAGCCTAACAATGTTTCAATTTTCTTTCTTATGAAGAGGAGGAACAGAAACGAAAAAAAAGAAAAGAAAAGTATAGTCTTTGTTTAAATTCAGGAATGCGCAATAAAACTTCAAAAATAATTATTAAAATTGTAAAAGTAATCCCAGATTCAAAATTTTAGGTAAATTAAAAGGAAGAGAAGATAAAAGGACCAGAAATAATCCAATCACTTTCAGCGCAAACGGAAATGGCTTTGTTCTTGCGCTTCAATCCGCCATTTCAAAAAATCCTGTAAAAAGTGGAAATCTCTCAATTCAATTAAATCCGCCGCTTATTTCAAAATTCAAGGCTTTAATAAAAAGAAAAAAAAAGTTTCTTTAGCAAAATGTTTCAACAAAAAAGATAGAATACCTTCCCGGTGTTACACTTTCACTTCAAACAGTTCCTTCGTTCCGAAGCTTTCCCGATGCCTTATCCGCCCACGCGGGGTGTGTGTGTGCCTCTTTGTCGCCCTTCAGAAGCTTTTCCCTCGTGTCAAACGGGGGTTTTGCGATACCCCTGTGACCAGCGAGGCTAGCTTCCTAATCGCCGTCCCTCCAAGACAGTTTAGGTTTCTACGGAACCGAGGGGACGACAAAAGTTCAACCGGGGTCTCTGCAGCATAGAGACCTCCGGTTGTGTCGGCGCGGCGTAGCTCCGCCTTCTCCGACAGGGATCTCTTCTGCTAGGCAGGGGCCTCACGGCCTCCTGGGCACGGATGATCTGATGAAATGAAGAACCAAGGGCACAGGATAGCAGCCATCCAGTGTTTGAGGGTCTGCCACAAAGAAGAGGGCAGGGCAAGCAGCAGTGGATGGAAACTAATCAAGGAGAGAAGCAACCTAGAACTAAGGAGAAACTTCCTGACAACAATTAACCAGTGGTTGGAATTATTAGAGTGGTGTATAGCGGAAGTCAGGGGGGTGGGTTTGAATGGGAGGTGGGGGAGGGTTAGGATGGAGGGCGGGGTAATATATATGTATGATTAATCTAGAGAGGGGAATAATGGGATATGCCTTTTTTTTTTTTTTTTAAAGAGAAATTTATATTATGTTTTTTATATCTTTAATTAACTTAGAAGATGGTGTTAATGGGATATTAATATACTAAGAGAAACTTATATTGTGTCTGCTGGGAGGCGAGGGGGTATAATATCTGAATGAGAAACTTATTTTAAGACGGGGTGAGGGGGGGTATAGTATTTGTATGTGATTTATATTACATGTCGGGGGGGGGGGGTAAAAAGGGGGAAAATCTGTGTGAATAAAACTTTTTCAATGAAAAAAAAACAAACAATTAACCAGTGGAACAGCTTGCCACCAGAAGTTGTGGATGCTCCATCACTGTAGCTTTTGTTAGGGAGAGACTGGACAGCCACGTGTCTGAAAGGGCCTCCTTGAGCAAGACCTCCCAGGCCCCTTCCAACTGTATTCTGAACTGAAATGGAAGTGATCTTGGTGGCCCTGCTCTGCAAGACTTTGCACCCCTGGGGAGCAAGGAAGGTCCGACCGTTCGTTCCTAGCATGGGGACAGGCCGCCTTCTCCGCAGCCGCCGGGCCCTTGGGAGGCCCCTGCCGAGGTCTCTGCTTTGCCTCTCAGGTCTTTTCCTCCGAGTGAAATTGGACGGAGAGGCCGCCCCTCGTGCCATGCCGAGGACGCCAGGGGAGGCCGCCTCTGCTGGAATGTCACGCTGGGCCTGTGGATCCCCTTCCAGTTAGAGAGGACCCTTGGTGGGGACAACGCGGGGGTCTTCAGGGCCGGCTGGCCTTTGCCTTGGGCTAATCGGCAGAATCCGGAAACGCCACTGGGAGGAGCAGCTCCCCTTTCTCAGCGTTATTTGGGCAAAGGGTTTCAGGAAGCAGGTTCTCCCTTGAATCCCCCCCCTCCCCCCGCCTGAAATGGGGCTGCAGAAAGCCACCCCTGTTGCCCGGGAGACCCTCAGGCCCTTCCTGGAATCCGGATTTCCGAGCAGGGCCTTGGTTCCTGACAGGCGGGGGTGACTCTTTTATGGGCTCGGTTCAGCCTTGCGGTGATTAAAATTCCCTTTCTGGCAAAGGGCAGCAAAAGGCCCGTTCCCTGAGCGGCAGTGGAGGGAAGCAGGCAGCGGGCACGGCTGGCAGGAGGAGACCCGCTGGGCTGGTGGTCCTTCTGCGTCTCCCTTGCAAGGCCGGCCTCAGTGGCTCCCCAGGGGTCCCAAAGCGGCTGGCCCAGTGGAGGAAGCGCCAGGCAGGGGTCGCTCCTGGCACGGGGCAGCACTGGGCGGCAGCATTTCTGGGCAGAGGGACGCCCACTCGGACGTGCAGCTCTGGAAGAGGCCCAGAGGCTCCTGCTGTGGGCCAGGCGCCCCACTGACCCACAGCGGGTGGGCGACCCAGGGGTCTCAGGCGGTGAACCAGGGTCCGTGTCTCAGGTCTCCCACAAGAGGGTGGGGAGCAGCCTCCAGCCCCGTGGGCACACACAGCCCCCCTCCCAGCCAGGCCTTTCTGACCAGAACTGGGGCGTTTTGCTGCCCTTGGGGGCCCAAAACCCCCACTCTTTGGAAACCACTAAAACGGGGCTTCAGGTGGAACCAGGGAGCCTTGCTGGTGGCCCTGGGGCCAGTTCTGGGGAGCAGGGAGCAGGCAGGACAGGGATGGTCTCAGCCGATGCTCAGGACGGGGAGCCCGCTAGGAGGATGAGAGGCCCCCACTAGGGGCCACCTGCAAAAGAGAAGCCAGGGCCTCCAAAGAGCTATTGCCCAGAACCGGGGTGGGGGTGGGGGGGCTGATCTCTGTGTCCCCAGGGGGCAGAAGGGCAGAACCAGAAGGTCCAGGCCAAAGGCTGGTTTCCTGACTGCTTGGGCTGAAGGGGGGCTGGAGGGCCAGCTGCCAGAGGTGCTCCAGGACAGGCCTTCTCCAAAGGGTTTGGTATTATGGAAAAAGGCGTGGAGGCTCTGGAAAGAGGGCAGAGAAGAGCAACCAAGGGGATTAAGGGATGATTGAGGAAGGGCCGTTGCAGGAACCGGCTGTGTCTAGCTTAATGAAAGGACATGATAGCCGACTTCCAATATCTGGGACGCTGCCCCAAAGAATAGGGGGTCAGCCTCTTCCCCAAAGCCCCCGAAGAAGGCAGGAGAAGAAGCAACGGGTGGAAACTGACCGAGGAGAGAAGCGACCGGGAACGGAGGAGAACAATTAACTGGGAGAAGAATTTGCCTTCAGAAGTTGATGCTCCATCACTGGAGGCTTTCAAGAAGAGCTTCTGCAGTGGTGTGGGTTCTCCTGCTTGACCAGGGGGTTGGACTAGAAGACCTCTAAGGTCCCTTCCAACTCTGTTATTCTGTTACTATTAGTATCCCAAGGCTATTGGGGCGGGGGGGGGGAGAGGATGTAAGACTTGGTCCATGCCTCTGAAGGGGGCTGAGAGTGGAGTGGATCACGCACTGACCGCATCCGCCTCGGTCATTCTATCCTAAGAGCCACTGAGGACCGACCCCCCCCCCCTTAAAAGCCAGGGAGGAGAGTGACCCAGTTAGGGCTGGGGGGGGGGGGGCTGCCTCTGTACAGAGGGACGTTCCTAGCCAGAGGCGCTCGGTGGGTCCAGTTTCCTCAGCATCTTTCTTCGTGACTTGGGCGGGAAGAAAATGGAAGAGCTGCTTATCAGGCCTGGGACTGACGCAAAGCAGAGAGAGAGAGAGAAAAGAGAGAGAGAGCCATTGTATTATTTTTGAAATAGTTAATTACACGCTGAATGTGGGTTAGCAGTGTAATGTAACTGCAAAAAAAAATAAATGCGGTTTTAAACTGCATTAGCGCAAAAATAGTTTCTGTCCAGCGGAAGTTGGCAGAGGCTCTAATTTGGGCTCTTGCCCCAATGACCAGCATGCCACCGTCCAGCTCTTAGCATTATAGGCAGGGGGCCGCGTCCACTCTGTTCCGCATGCCCAGCTTTTGCAGCTCGTGGCTGGCCGGGGCTCCCAAGCAGGGGTGTCCAACATTGGTCACCTGAAGACCTGTGGACTTCAACTCCCAGAATTCCCTAGCCAGCTGGTGAGGGAATTCTGGGAGTTGAAGTCCGCAAGTCTTAAATTGGCCTGGCTGTAAAGGTCAGCGGGGTCCAGCTTTGCTGCTCCTAGGGTGGGGGAGTCCTAGGAAGGCCTGCTGCCAACCCTGCCTGTGTGGCTCCAGGAAAGATGCCAGGGAGGGTTTGAACCATCTGGGCATGGAGTTGTGGGCTGCCTTGGTTGGGCCAGCGTCTTCTGTGTCCAGCCTGGGCACCACCACCAAAGACGGGTTCAGCTGGGAACCGGTTCAGTGAAGGGCCGTGCGGATGATCCAGGGAGCAGGAAGCGCTCTGAGGTGGCCCATCGGGCCCCTGGGAGACTGGTAGAATAGAACAGAATAACCGAGTTGGAAGGGGCCTTGGAGGTCTTCTAGTCCAGGCCTCTGCTTAGGCAGGAAGCCCTCTGCCATTTCAGGCAAATGGTTGTCCAGCCTCTTCTTAAAAGCCTCCAGTGATGAAGCCCCCACAACGCCTGGAGGCAGGTTGTCCTCCTCAGTTCTAGGTTGCTTCTCTCCTGGATTAGTTTCCGTCCGTTGCTCCTTGTCCTGCCCTCGGGTGCCTTGGAGAATAGCTTGACTGCCTCTTCTTCCTTGAGATATCGGAAGGCTGCTCTCACGCCTCCCCTGGCCCCTCTCTTCATTGTGAGTGTGAGTGCAGGGGCTGCAGTAGAGGTTGAAGATACCAGAAGGTGGGTTCCCCTCCGAAGCCCCTGGGGCCCCAGAGCCCGCACCCGGAGGGCCCCCAGCAGAGGCCTTCCGTAGATTCCTGTCCTGAAGGAAGGGTCAGCCGTGGTGACCTTGAAGGTGACCCTGCTGCTCAGTTCCCTCTGCCCAGGCAGCTACAGGTATTCCTTGACTTATGACCACAATTCAGCCCAAAATTTCTGTGGCTAAGCACGACAGTTCTTTAAGTGAGTTTTGCCCCATTTTACAGCCTTTCTTGCCGCAGTTGTTCAGTTATTAAGACGGCTGTTTAGAGACTCTGGTTTCCCCCTTGGCTTTGCTCATCCGAAGGAAAGCCGTGGGGGTCTCCTGCAGGGCTTGGCCGCTGCCCACTCAGGGCCCCCTCCTTGTGCTCCTCCCTCAGGTACGATCCATACAGCAAGGCCTTCTCCCGGGAGCTCTACGCCCACCAGCGCATGCAGGAGTCGCGGAAGGCAGCCATCCGCCAGGCGGCCGGTGCCCGCAAGTGGGGCCTCGTCCTGGGCACCCTGGGGCGGCAGGGGTCTCCGGCCATCCTGCAGGTGAGTCCTCTGGCCAGGCCTTGCAGCCCAGGGGCCAGTGGACCAGGCTTGGCTGCTGCCTGTGCCCGTTGCCCACTGGAGTTGGGGGAGAAGCCCCTTTGGGCCTTCTCTGCAGAAGGGGGGGCTGGGTGGGCAGGCCCTGGAAGACCCCCAGGGGGCTGCAAATGCAGCTTGGGCTTTCAGGAGACCCTGGCTGGCTCCATGCAGGATGAGGGGGAGGGAAAGGAGCTCCCCCGGCCCCCTCCCGCTCTCCCAACTTCCTTCATGGGAATCCCTCCTTCCCTTTGGGAAACCTTCACCAATCGGTTCCGAAGCTCCTTGGCCAAGGAGGAGGCAAGGAGGGTCCCCAGAGTAAGCCCCTCCCCTCTTTGGCAGCACCTGGAGTCGAGCCTGGAGGCAGCAGGGCGTCCCTACGTCCGGCTCCTCCTCTCTGAGATCTTCCCCAGCAAATTGCAGCTGTTTCCAGATGTTGAGGCGTGAGTACCGGGAGACCCTTCCCCAGCATCCTGGTCTGTGGACCGTCCCCACCTCTTTCACCCTCTGGCTGCACGGGGTGGGTGGGTGGGTGGGTGCCAGGCAGGGACTGGAGGCTCCCAGGCTTTTGGGGTCTTTGTTTTCTTAAATACAAGGAGGTCGCTTTGGTTTCCTCTCCCTTCCCCTGAGGCTGCCCAGTTCCATGGGGGCCCTCCTGAAGTGGGGGCGGGAACTGGACCAGGGGAAAGAGCTGGGCAGCCCCCCCACTCCCCATTTTCTCTCTCCACGCAGCTGGGTGCAGGTGGCGTGCCCCCGCCTCTCCATCGACTGGGGGGAGGCCTTTGAAAAGCCGCTGCTGACGCCCTATGAGGTAAAGTGGGGGGGGGCATGGCGATTGAGGGAAGGGGGGGCTGGGGTGGGGGGAATCGGAAAGGATTCACGATAGCCAGGGACCCCTCCCCCCAGAACGGGACACTCGTGGCCAGAGGCAATTCCTATGGGGGGGGGGGGAACACAGGCATCCAGCCTCTTCTGGCCCCCGGGGGGGGAGGCTGAGGCCAGCACCCTGATTGCTTCAACCCATCCTCCCCCCCCCCCCCCCCCCCCCGGCCAGGCTGCGGTGGCTCTGCAGCAGATCAAATGGCAGGAGATCTACCCCATGGACTTCTACGCCGGTCAGTCTCTGGGACCATGGACGGTGAACCACCCCAGCCACCGGCCCCAGAAAGGGGGCAGGAGCAAAGAGGTAAGCTCTGATCTGGCCACCCTGGGCACACGGACACCTCCCTGCTCTGAGGGGTGGGTGGCCATCTCAGCTTGTGGCAGGCCGCCCCATGAACTAACCTCAGCCAAGCCTCCTTCCATGCAGCTCTGGCCCTGCTCTTCTGGGTCAGGAAACCCCCCCCCCCTCCTGAAAAAAGATCTCTTCTGCAGATAGCTAGATCCTTTTTCCTGGAAGGCTTGGTCCCCAGATCCTCTGCCCTCTCAGCAGCCCTTCTCTCTGTCCACTCCAGCTTGTTCCTGTCTGTCCTGAACTGGGGAGCCCAGAAACCCCCCCCCCCAATAGGATTTGGTTCAGGGGGACAGTTACCTCCTAGAACCATGGTCCCCTTTATGCCCCCAGGAGAGCATCAGCCTTTCTAGCGGTTGGGTCGGGCAGCTGGCTCAAGATGGCCTTGGGGTCAGTGAGGGC
Source organism: Rhabdophis nuchalis (assembly GCA_039707465.1). Taxonomy (NCBI): domain Eukaryota; kingdom Metazoa; phylum Chordata; class Lepidosauria; order Squamata; family Natricidae; genus Rhabdophis; species Rhabdophis nuchalis. The sequence continues at coordinate 410,090,320 of CM077643.1, forward strand.
AGCCAGCTCCAAAGGGAAGGGGCTCCCCCCTTCCTCCAGAAAGGTGTGCCTTACAGGCATGGGGGGCGGGGGTGGGCGAATATAACGTCCACTGCACATTTGGTCCCTTAGTTGAATGGCAGTTAATGGCCTCCTGGCCTTCCTTTGGCCAATTCTTTTTGGGTGCATGGAATAAAGAAATGCGGTTATTTTGAAGGCTCCTAAACTTTCAAAGTAACACTGCAGTATTTTGCCGTCTCTCAAGAGAGGGAATTTTTTAAATCTCTTGATCAGAGTGTGAGAAGTCGCAGGGTCTGAACCAGGCGTTAGATTTTAGACAGGTCTGCCTTTATTTCGTGTTGCACAGAGGGAAATTATATCTCAGAAGACAATCCATCATTCCAGAGACCCACCACACAAGGTCGGCTGGGCTGTGGCTACCTCAATGGCACCGATTACCTCATGGCACCTGGATGGCACCGGCTCCTTTGATGGGCACCAGCTCCCCCGTGGGAGACTGAGGCCCGACCCCCCCACCTCCCCCACGCCCTGCTAGCGTCACTACCGAGATTGTCCCACAGGTGGGGCTTTTTCCAAGAGGCAGCTGGACTTTCTGGTTTTTCTTTGAAGACATTTTGCTTCTCATCCAAGGAGCTTCTTCAGCTCTGACTGGATGGGGGGGGAGGATTTACACTCCTTACAGGCTGTTGGACATTTGCATTCTTTTAGTGTGGCCTTTAAAGTCGCTCGGAGGTTTACCTGTGTCTTCGGGGTCACCTGAGTGATGCCAGTGGGTGTGTGCGGAGCCTTCTTGGAACTGCTGACTGTGTTGCAGGCTGGAGATAGAGGATATTCCCTCCCTCCCCCTCTGTGGAGGGACACAGGGGGCCTCTTGGACCCCTCTTTCAAACCATCCGTCCTCCCTGTCCAAAATGTGGGCTTTGTGGTCTTCCAAACGCAGGTGGAAGCGCTAAATCCAGTCCTCACTACTGAGATGCCTCCCTGATTCACCGAAGACACGTGTCTCAACCCCAGCAGCTGCTCCAAGTCATGTGGACTTCGTCTCCCAGCATTCCCCAGCTGCCACGTGGCCTGAGGAATCCTGGGAATTGAAGTCCACGCATCTTAAAAGGTTGCTGGAATTGAGAACCGCTGTTTTCTAGAGGCCCAGACCTCATGGCCTTGCCGTTAGTCCTCGTGGGGCTGCTCCGTTCGACAGCCGCCTTCTCTTCCAGCCCATTATCTGAGACAGCCCCTTGGCACATCCCTGCTCCCTCCGTCACTGGCAGGCCCTGCACGGCCCTTTGGGCTCCAGAGGGCATCTGCAGTGGTAGGCCTTGGATGGGCCACGGAAGTGACCGGAAGAGGAGAGAACCGGCCTCTGCCACTCAGTTGTCCCAGGTGTGGGCAGCACAACATGGAGTCTCACCAGCTGTGTTTTCTATGGGTTGTCATCTTGGGGGCAGATCCCATTCCGCTGGGTGCTGCAGGCCGTGGCGTTTGCTGAAGTCTTTCCATAATTTAGCCCAGGGATTTCTAACCTTGGCAACTTTTAAGACTTTGGACTTCAACTCCCCAGAATTCCCCAGCTAGCAGGGGAATTGTGGGGTGAAATTACCGATCAGCTTCTGAATGGTCCACTGAATTATGAATATATGCCACACACAAAAGCACGTGAAGAACTTAAAGAACGGTTCATGCCCCCTTTGGGAGGTTGCTGCTGTGGCCGCCTCTCCTGGTGCTGCTGTGTGTGGAGAGCGTGCGGACCTTTGCAGAGGAGCAATGGGTGGGCCAAAAGGGGGGGGGCGATTGCTACGCTTCTTGCAGCCCCCTTGCTGGCCCCGCAGCCTCCCCGTAGGGCTGCCTCGCCTGCTTCTCCCTGGGTGACGTTGGGCCCTTTCAGCGTCTCTCCCAGAGGACGGAGAGATGGGTTTGGAGAGGGTTTGTTCAGGGGAGGCGCAGGAAGAGCTTCAGCAACAGGCTGCCTGTGAGTGGCCTTGACTGGCAGCCGTTTCCTCCATCGAGGCTGGGCATCTGCCTGGCGCTGCGCTTGAATTGCCTCCCGTGCCACCTGTCTGGGCAGATGAGCCTTGAGCGGTTGAGTTTTGGCCACATGAGATTTTTCTCCCGGTTCAGAATCCGAGTTATCCTGCCCCAAATCAGGGGAGGCCTCTTCATTTGCTCAGTTTACCTGTGAGACACACACACGCACACCCTTCCCCGAGGGCCTTGCTTAAGGCTGCCTTCGAGAGGGGGCTCCTTGCCTGGAGCATGGGCTGGCATGCGCAGCGGAGAAGGCCTTGCGTTGCTCCAGCCCTGGGTTATGGCCGCAGCCGTCCTGCCGAGAGCGGAAGGAAAGAAGGAACCGAGAGATTGCAGCATGCCGTCTGGGGCGGCTGGTTTGGCCAGTGGGGATGGGGGGGCAGGAGGCTTTCCCTAGTGAACTCCGTGTTGCGCCCCCATGCCCCTTGGCACTGGTCATCTGGAGAATGGGCAGGAGATCTTACTGGCTGAGCCCCTGGCCAAAGGGTGACTGACCGGTGGCAGCTTGTTTGCCTGAGTCCCTCTGGCCCGATACGCAGAGGGGCTGCAAAGCCTCTGGCCCAGATGGGTCGCTCACAATAGCGCTTGGAGGTCCCCCTGCAGGGATGGTGGGGCATTGTGCCAGGGACGGCATTAACCCACCCTCGTCTTCACGCTTTCCAGGTGAACCTGGTCAAATCTCTGCTCCCACCTGGGAAAGGAGCCCCGAAGAGCTGCTCCTGCCAGCAGGAGACGGAGGAGGAGCCATCAAACCTTGGAGCGGAGTCGAGAACTCAGACTGGTCCCAGGCAGTGTGTGGAGGAGCCGTAGGGAGGGCCGGGCTTTGGGGCGCTCTTTGGGGCGATTCCCCCATCCCACCGCTTGCAAACTCTGGAGAGGAGGGTTTTGCCTTCAGGCCTTCCTGGAACCACCGGCCTTTGGGACTCAGCAGCTGGAGAATCAGAAGCGCCTTTGCTGGAGGGATTAAGAAACCTGGGGCTTTGCCAGAGACACTGAGACGGAATACGGACTAAGCACAGGCACCTGGAGCCGTGTGGGGAGGAAGGCCTGGCAGCCATAAGCAGAAAGAGGGCAGGTGTGTCCGGGGGGTGGGGGGGTGGAGAGAAGGGGGCCCACAACCAGAGGGTATCTGGGGGTGCAAGAAGTATCCAGCCATGCCGGTTGATATCAGAGGCATCCTTGGGTCAAAACGTTTCTGCCTTCTGCTCTGTGTTTTTATGGTGCAGTGGTTAGAAGGCAGCATTGCAGGCCGACTCTGGCCACAGCCAGGAGTTCGATCCTGACGGGTTTGAGGTTGACTCGGCCTTCCATCCTTCCGAGGTGGGTAAAATGGCGACCCAGATTGTTGTGCGCAACGTGCAAATAATGCTGACATTGTAAACCACCGAGAGAGCGCTGTGAAGCACTGCGGAGTGGTACCTAAGCCGAAATGCTATTGCTGCTGTTGATCTGCCTGAATAAGATTTGCCATCGTTGCTATCAAATCAGAACTGGTGACTTGTTATTATCAGGGACTTAAACCGGAATGAAAACCCTGGGAATTTCTTGGTTTTAGTTCTGTGGCCTCAGCAGGGAGAGAAATGTGAGCCAGTAGCAGATGCCATTTGCAGTGGGGGATTTCTGGAGCAAAAAACCCAAACCTTTTAAGGTACAAAAGCAGAGGGAGGTTGCCCTCCACCGATCCCAGCCCCTTTTCTCAGCCTGGAGAGAAGCTCCTTTTGCAACCCAGGGAATGCTTTGGAGACGACGGACTGGAGGAGCGCCTGGCTATAGTGACCTCTCTTTTGTTCTATCCTTGTGCCTCTTGTGCAGGACCCCTTGGCTCTTTCCCATCAACTAGGCTGGGGGAGGGGGGTTGGGGCCGTGTGGAAAGGCAGCTGGAGGTTTATGGAGCTCCTCCGCCTGGAGCCCTCTGGGTGGCCAGCCACTTTCTCTCAGCCCTAGGAAGGAGGCAACGGCAAGGCACTTTTGGAGAACCTGGGCAAGGAAACTGCAGGGACTCGGCCGGGCGAACCCCCAGAGGCCCCAAAGAGGAACCGCCGTAGTGACAGAGCCAGCTCCATCCAGGGCAGGGCAGGGCCAGCAGACCCGGAGGGAGAAGAGGGGCCTTCTGCCATGGGGCCCTGGTTGCACTGCCGCCTCCACTGGCTGCAATTGGGGGCCTCTCCCCCCACGGGACTCCCCACTGCGTGAAGGCGCCTGGCAGGGAGGGGCAGCGCGAGGGGCGCGGAGTTTTTGCCAGTCTCTTCCCTCTCGCAGCGGGTAAGGAGCCTCTTCCCCTCCTGCTGTGCCCCCGAGTGGCGCCTCCGTCCTTCGGGCCGGCTGCCTGGTGCCGCGGGCGGCCTTCGCAGAGCCCGGCGGGAGGGAATCGGCCGTGCGCCCTGCAACGAATAGCGCAGGGTCTTCGAAAACGACGACCACCACGCCCATCATCCTCAGCCGGCCCGCAGACCCGGAACCAGAGTGGGGCTGCAATATGGGACCGGGGGCGCCAGGTTGCAGAAGAGCCATGCAGACGAGAGAGTCGCGCATGCGCGGTTGCCGGCGCCGGCGCCCCTTCGGAGGCGAGGGACGGATTGGCCGCGCGTCTCCTTGTGCGGTTGCCGGGGAGACGCTACCGCGTTTCGATTGGCCGGGCGGAAGAGCGTGGCGGGACTCCCGTCGCGCGACCCGGAAGGGCATGGAGGAGACGCCGGGCGGAGGGGAGCTGCGGCTGCTCTGTCTCCACGGCTACGGGCAGAACGCCCAGCGGTTCCGCGCCCGCACCGGCGCTCTGCGGAAGGCCCTGCGGGGCCGCGCCCGCCTCCTCTACCTGGACGCCCCGCACCGCCTGCCGCTCGAGGGGGAGCCGCCGGGGCCCGAGGGGGAGCCGCGCGCGTGGTGGCCGGAGCCGGGGCCGGGCGGGCCGGAGCCGGGGCCGGCGCTGCGGGCGGTGTCGGCGGCGCTGGCGGAGCAGGGCCCGGTGGACGGCCTGCTGGGCTTCAGCCAGGGCGCGGCGCTGGCGGGGCTGCTGTGCGCGCTGCGGGAGGGCGGCGACGGGCGCTTCCCCTTCCGCTTCGCCCTGCTGGTCTCCGGCTTCCCCGTGGCCGAGGCGGCGGCGGCGGCGGCGGGGTCTCTGCGGGCGCCCACCCTGCACGTCTTCGGGCGGGACGACCGCGTCATCCCGGCGGCGGAGAGCCGGGCTCTGGCCGAGCGCTTCGCCCGCCCCGCCCTGCTGGCCCACGACGGCGGCCACTTCGTCCCCGCCGCCGCCACGCAGAGGGCCGCCTACCTGGGCTTCCTGCGCCGCTTCCAGGGCCCCGCCGAGGAGCTCGGCCCGCCCCGACCGCCGCCGGCTGCCCCGACCGCCTCGGACTCGCCCTGGGCGCCTTCCCCGCGGGGCTCAGACGCCTCGGGTCAGGCTGCGGCTGGATGCGAGCCCCGTACCGGAGACCCGCAAGACACCGACCCGGGCTCTCCCCCAAGCGGTCGATGACGGCCCCTGCCTGGACGTTGCCCTGCTGCAGTTAAGGGACCTTTTGGGGTACAAGATCGTCGGAGCCGCTGAAGGCCCCCTTGGGACGCCTCGCCCTTCATTCCCCGTTTGGACCCCCGGAAGTCTCAGTGCTGCGTCTCAGGCTGGTTCCGCCAAGGCTTGGCTGATAACAATGGGGGGGCTTTCCAGGCACTCAGGCTGCAGATCTGCCTTCCATCTGGGCTCAGGGACAGATTTCGGGACCGGACTGAAGGTGGGACTCTGCCGCTGGTCAGTCTGTTTGGAGGAAGAATGGACAGCTCCCCTTTGCTCATCTCCACTGCTGCAAGATGAGCCTCTTCCTCCCAGATGAGAGGATTGCTGGATCTCCTGCTGTCTGAATCACAGCCCTGATGGGGGTGTCAATCACCTTCCTTTGGTCCTCCTTGCCAGGTCCACTCCTGAGAGAGGAGGAGGAGGAGGAGGAGGAAGGCAGGGACTCTGGAGTCCAGGTTTTCCACCCCAGTAGAGCCTCCAAAGCAGGTCTGGATGTTCCTGGAAAGCTAAAACCTCGTCAAAGTGACAGTGAATCAGGAAAGGGCTTTTGATTCCAGGGATTGTCTAAATCACTGGAGGTTTTTAAGAAGAGATTGGACAGTCACCTGTCTGGCGTGGTATAAGATCTACTGCTTGAGACCCTAGAAGACCTCCATAGTCCCTTCTAGTTCTGTTCTGATTGATGAGCTTCCTTGTAATAGAAGTTGAATAGGAGTAATTAAATGGTTTTGCACTTGTGATTTTGATTCATTTAATGTTCTTGGCACACGCTCCATTTGGTGAGGCCCTCTGAACCCTCTTCCCTCTCAGTACCTCCACCCAGAGGAAGGGGGTGTCTCCTCCGCAGTCTGCCTCTCCACTCTCGCTTTTTGGTAAAATTGAAGGGAGGTCATTGTCAAAGAAGCTGCCTGTGATTCTGGGCTTGTTTTTCCCACAGTGATTAAGGACAGCAGAAGCTCCTTAAAGCTTTGAAGCAAAGTGTAATTTGTCACTGCTACATGCCACTCCTGGGGGGGAAGGAGGCAAGTTTTCCCATCCCACATATTGCAGGGTCACACCACAGTTAAGGAGGTTGCTACCTTGAGGAGGTTGTCTACCAGGCCAGACTGGGGGTGGGGGTGGGTCCTCTGCCCTGGGGTAAAAGAGAGGGCGGGGATTAGCAGCACAAATACTCCAAAGCTGTTGTGCGAAGGCAGGCCGGCCAGAGGGTGCAAATCCAGAGAATTCCTGGAGTGGAGATGGCGGCTACCTGTCTGTCTGTCCGTCTGCAGGCTGAACCCCTGGCTGGGCTTGTGCAGTTGTGAAAACTGTTAGATGTTGAAGCAAAAGGCAAAGAATCCTTTGGAAGTGAGTGTGTGTAAAACGTTATCCACAAGGGGGCAGTGCTGCTACCCGTCTGCATTTTTCTACCTGCAGGACAGACATCCGGACTGGCTAAACTTAGAGAAAACTTGGGCCTGTGAGGAAACCCAGAACTGCAAAGCTGTGCAGCCCATTTCTGGGATCCAGCGGGGTCTGACCTCCTGCAGCTGTTGCCTGATCAACCTGACTGAAGTTTGCAAAGAAAGCATCCCCCCCCCTCCCCTCCCCAAATGGATCACCCTGTTTGTATTCACCAGGAGAGGAACTGGGAGGAGGGGGTCTCCACTCTACTCTTACCAAGTCTGTTTCCTTACCTGGACACCTCCACTAGCCTTCTCCCCACCTGGTGCCCTCTGGGTGTCTTCAGCAGTAGGGCCACATTGGCCCAGGACCCTGGGAACTGCGGCCGGCTGGTGGCAACAGGAGCTCGGCCACTTGCAGTGGGGCTGAGCTCACCCTCGCAGGGGAGGTCAAGTCTGGCCCGGTCCTTTCCCCCAGCTGGGGAGCAGCGCAGCCTCCACCCCGCTCCCTGGGAAGGGAGTCCTGGGTTCTCCAGGGATCTGGCCAGCAGAGGCTGGGGGTGGCACGTGGAGCCAGGCCAAAGGGAGAGGTTCCTTGGTGTGCAAAGCTTCCTCCGGCCCTCGGTCTCCGCCCCAGCAGCTTTCAGCCCCAGGAGGAGGAAGAGACCCCGCAGCCTCCTCAGTGGGCAATGCTGAATGGGGTTTGGATCCTCTGGATGGTTGTCTCCTTTTCTCCGAGGTAGGGGAGCCTCCGAGGTGGAGGGGGATCCTACACAACCGCCCCGAGGGGCAAGGTGGGGAGGCTGGATGGCACCTCCCTCCTGGACCTGCTCAGTAATAGCAGCAATTCACCTCCCAGAATCCCTTAGCAGCATGGCTGCCTGAGGAATTCGGGGAGTTGGAAATCCACATGTCTTAAAGTGGCCTCCTCTTGAACATTTCCACAGGGGAGGGCTCTGTCCCCCAAAACATCCAGGCCTGTGGGTTGCTGGGGAGAACCAGAAGATTTTGGCCTGCCAGAGGGGCTTTGTTCAACCACCCAAGAAGGGGAATAAGAACATAAGAACAGCCTTGCCGGAAGAGGCCACAGCCCATCCAGTCCAGCCTTCTGTCTCCCACAGTGGCTCCCCATTTGCTTCAGGGTCTTCCCAAGCAGATGTCTTCACCTGCTTATGATTCCCTGCAAATGGCATTGAGAGACATCCTGCCTATCTCTCCATCCCGGAGGGTGTCCTTAGGCATCCATCATGACACAGCTGTCACCACTTCTTCTGGCAGGGAGTTCCATAGACCAGGGATCCTCTGGGTGAAAAAGTCCTTCCTCGTATTTGTTTGAGGTCTAGCTATCAAAAGTTTCATGGAGTGCCCCCTAGTTCTAGTGTTGTGCGATAGGGAGAACAGTTTTTCCTTTTCTACTTTGTCCACACTGTGCATGATTTTATAGACTTCAATCAGGTCACCTCTCAGGCGCCGTCATTCTAGAGTGAAGAGGCCCAGCCGTTGCAGCCTCAGATGGCAAGGAAGGTGTTCCAGCCCCCTGATCCTTCTGGTTGCCCTCCTCTGCACCTTTTCCATTTCCGTCATATCCTTCTGAAGGTCTGGGGACCAGAACTGTACACAATACTCCAGATGGGGCCTCACCATAGATTTATAAAGAGGCAGAATGACACTTGCTGACTTATTTTCTATACCCTTCCTAATGATCCCAAGCAATGAGTTTGCTTTTTTCACTGCTGGGCTGTTCCGTAGAAAATGCTCCAGCCTCTCCTGCAGCTCTTCTCTGACCCTTGGCCCCCAGTGAGCTCCCTGCCCCACAGACCATCAGCCCCGGGCCCTGCTGTGTTGGAGTCTCGGAGGCCCCTTCCCTGCCCTTTGAAGGGTGCCTGAGAAAAGTGGCTTCCCTGGTCAGTTGCCCCCAACCCCACCGCTGCCCTCAGGAGTCCCTTGGCAAGCAAAACTGATGTTCTGTAATGCCAGGTCCGTTGTCAACAAAGCCCCCCTCATTAGTGACCTTGTGTCAGAGGGGGAGCCGGACCTGGCTGGAATAGCGGAGACCTGGTTGGGCCACGAGGGAGGACTCCCCCTCGTTGAAATGTGCCCACCAGGCTACCGCGCTTTTCATCAGCCCCGGGCCCTAGGCAGGGGCGGTGGGGTAGCGGTCATTGTTAAGGAAGGTCTTGAGCCGAGAGAGACCATTGTGCCACAGACTACTGGCTGTGAGTCCCTTTGCGTGAAGTGGGGCCTAGGGAGGCAGTTGGGCTTGCTGGTTGTATACCTGGCTCCCCGCTATGTAGCAGCAGCCCTGCCCGAGCTCCTTGAGGTGATCGCTACGGTGGCAGTGGAGACCCCCAGACTTGTAGTCATGGGGGACTTTAATCTGCCATCGTTGGGCGAATCATCCGAGGCAGCTCAGGAGTTCATGGCTTCCATGACGGCCATGGACCTGACCCAACTAATTCAGGGCCCCACTCACGAGGGTGGACATACGCCGGACCTCATCTTCGTCTCAGGCCAATGGAAGAGTGATCTGGGTATAGGGGGTATAGTCATCACGCCCTTGTCATGGTCAGACCACTCACTTCTCCAGCTCGACTTTCCGACCGCTGCTCCCCTCCGCGGGGAGGCGGAACCGGAGTCACCAATCTGGTTCCGCCCCAGGCGCCTGATGGACCCGGATGGGTTCCAGACGGCGCTTGGGCCATTTCCTGTACCCTTGACCCGTGCCCCGATGGAGGACCTCACGGCTGCATGGAATAGTGCGGCCGTGGGAGCCTTGGATCGGGTCGCGCCCTTGTGGCCTCTCTTGCGGCGGCGAACCACCCTGGCTCCTTGGTTTACCGAGGAGCTGCGGGTGATGAAACGCCGCAAGAGATGCCTAGAGAGAAGATGGAGGCATACCCAATCTGAATCTGACCGGACACAGGTAAGAGCCCATTTACGGACTTACATTGTGGCGCTGAGAGTGGCCAAACGCCATCATTGTGCTACTCTCATAGCATCCGCAGAAAACCGCCCTGCCGTCCTGTTTAGGGTGACCCGCTCCCTACTTCAACAGAGGGTGCGGGAAGCCCCGCTACAGGGTAGAGCAGAGGAATTTGTGACTTTTCTGCAGGAGAAAATCGCTCAGATACAGAACGAGTTAGCCCCCATTGATGGCCCAGTGGGATGCCACGAGACAGATCTTGTTTGGGAGGAGTTTGACTCCGTTACTCCCCAAGGATTGGACAGGTTACGTGGGCGACTGCGAGCCACCACATGTTCATTGGACCCGTGTCCCTCCTGGCTTGTACTGGCATCCTGGGAGGTGACACGAGGCTGGCTCCAAGAGGTTGTCAACGCATCCTTAAGTGAGGGTTCCTTGCCTGCTTCCCTAAAAGAAGCGATGGTGAGGCCCCTCCTTAAGAAGCCCTCTTTGGATCCAGCTCTTTTAAACAACTACCGTCCAGTCTCCAACCTTCCCTTTCTGGCGAAGGTTGTTGAGAGTGTGGTGGCACAACAGTTTCCCCGTCACCTGGAGGAAGTTGACTATCTAGATCCGTGCCAGTCCGGCTTTCGGCCCTGGCATAGCACCGAGACGGCATTGGTCGCGTTGGTTGATGATCTCTGGAGGGCCAGAGATGGGGGTTGTTCCTCCATCCTGGTCCTATTAGACCCCTCGGCGGCTTTCGATACCATCGACCATGGTATCCTATTGCATCGGCTGGGGGGGTTGGGGGTGGGAGGCACCGTTTTACGGTGGTTCTCCTCCTATCTCTCTGGCCGATCGCAATGGGTGTTGGCAGGGGGGCAGAGGTCGACCTCGAGACCCCTCACATGTGGGGTGCCTCAGGGGTCGGTCCTCTCGCCCCTCCTGTTTAACACATATATGAAGCCGCTTGGTGAGATCATCCGTGGTTTTGGGGTAGAGTACCATCTATACGCTGATGACACTCAGTTGTATATATCTACCCCAAACCACCCCAACGATGCCGTAGCGGTGATGTGCCAGTGCCTGGAAGCCGTGCGGATCTGGATGGGAAGTAACGGACTCAGGCTCAACCCGACCAAGACCGAGTGGCTGTGGTTTCCGGCTGCCCGATTCAACCAGCTCACTCCATCGCTGGCCATAGGGGGCGAACATCTTGCCCCTGTGGATGGGGCGCGCAATTTGGGTGTCCTCCTGGATGCCCTGCTGTCCATGGAAGATCAGGTGACAGCCGTGGCCAGGAGGGCGTTTTACCAGGTTCGCCTGGTTCGCCAATTGCGCCCCCTATTGGATCGGGACGCCCTTCGCTTCCCTTGAGGTGCACCCGGAGACTTCAGCTAGTCCAGAACGCAGCCGCGCGAGCAATTATGGGAACCGCCAGGTCTACCCATGTAACACCGCTCTTGCGCGAGCTGCACTGGCTACCTGTCGTCTTCCGGGTGCGCTTCAATGTGTTAATTATCATTTTTAAAGCGCTCCATGGCTCGGGACCTAGCTACCTGCGGGATCGGATCCTGCCTCATACATCCTCACGGCCGATTCGCTCCCACAGAGAGGGACTTCTCCTGGTGCCGTCCACTAGACTTTGTCAGCGGGCGACGCCCAGGGGAAGGGCTCTCTCTGTGGCGGGCCCAGCCCTCTGGAACGACCTCCCCCCCCCCCCGACATTAGGACCACCACGGACCTCCACTCCTTCCGTCTTAAACTAAAAACACACTTCTTCTGCCTTGCCGGCCTGGGATAGTTACTCCTCTGTTTTTGGGTTTATTGGGGATTTTTAGTGTAGCTAGTTTTAATGGGTATTTTAGCGCAGGTATTGTTTAATTTATTTTTAAGAAATGTTTGTATATTTTTATTGTTTTTATTCTACCTGTGCACCGCCCCGAGTCCCTATGGGGAGAGGGGGCGGTTCTATAAATATTAAATTATTATTATTATTATTATTATTATTATTATTATTATTATTATTATTATTATTATTATTATTATTATTATTATTATTATTATTATTATTATTAAAACTGACCAGAGCCCGGTCTCCGGAGCTTCTGAGGTCTAAGGGGGGAGGGTTTGGAGCCTATCGCTGGGCCTGCGACGGGGAAAGGGCGCTTGGGAGCCGGTGAGGAGGAGCAGCTTCACGACAGAGAGCTCGGAATCCTCTGAGCGCAGCACTCCTTCTCTTTCGGAGCTCCTTTCCGGCTACCGCGGCAGCCGCGGCTGGATCCCCGGGCTGGGCTGCTCTGGCGAAGCGGCCGAGAGGCTGGGGAGACACCGGGGCGGGGGTGGGACAGCGAAGGAATCCAACGTCCGGCCGAGGTGCTGCCGGGATGGAGCCAAGCAGCGGGGCTGCGGCTCACGGTCTCTTGCCGAGCGAGGCAACCCTGCGACCCGTCTCTCAGCGCGGGGCCGGAGGGAGGCAAAGGGCCCCAACCAGTCAAGCAAAGGCCGCCGTAACAGGAGGGCAGCCTGCGAGGAGGGGGAGGGTAGAGAGGGGGAGATGAGATGCGTCCCTTCCCCAACTTGAGCTTTCTACCCACTTGGTCGCCCCCGGGGGCGGCTGCTGGAAGAGTCGCGGCCGGTTCCCTCCCTGACCTGCAACGGTTCTCAGAGCGGCCAACGAAGCCCCCCCCCCCCCAGCCCCACCTGGAGCCTTGGAGCGCGCAGGGAGAAGCAGAGGCGGGGCCGGCTCTGTTCTAGCCCCGCTGGGTTGTTTAGGGCAGGCGGCCAGGAGGTGAGGGGCGGGTCTCCTAAGCTGCAGGCTCTCCTGGGCGGCTTCTCACTGCCGAGGCTCTTCCTGCACCGAACCGGATCTCCTGCTCCCAGGCAGGCCCACGGAGGCGGCACATGGCAGCGCTCAAGAGGCGAAGTCAGTTGTGGAGGCCTGTGTGCACAGCCATGTTGTGAGGCGGAGACGGGGGTGGGGGATTGGGGGAGTTTTGTCCCAAGAGCGCCCTGTACTCGCCCACCCTGGCCCACTTTCCCCCACAGGGTCGGGTCTGTTGGAGCCTCAAGGGAGCCTTCCTGCTCGGCTGTGACGCGCCAAAGCGCCAGTCCCCCTGGCCACAGGCTGGGTGGGCAGGAAATGGTGAGTGGCGCTTCCAGAGCCCTGGTGGCCTTGGGACACCTCACCCCACCATTGTTACCTGGCAGGTTTACTGGGGCATCGTGTCCAACCAGCAGAGGCGGAGGAAATTGCACGGTGGGGGAGGGGGGGGGGAGAGAAGAGAGGCTAGAATAAAGTGGGGAAGTTAGAATAAACTTTGCATTTTCACACTCAGTTTAAATGGCTTTTTTTTGCTCTGAGGGAGCAGTTGGGATCTCTTCTGATCCTCCACTTGGAATTCGTTCTGGCAGATTAAGGATGAGAAGTGGAGACTGCAGATGGAGATCTAGCCAATGCAGGAGATTCCGAGGCCTCACAGGAAGGGGGGTGGGGTCACCTGCAAGTCTTTTCAGAAAGAGCTATGGGAGGAACTGAAGCCTGGCTGAGCCCAGCGCTCCGGATGGGAAACTCCCTCTCCTGCCCTGTTTGCAGCTGCGCAAGGCGCAGGGGCCTGTCACACCAGCTACCTGCAGAGCCTTGGGACTTGCTGGCAGCCCATAAATAACCCCACTGGTGCTCGGAGCCTCTTTTCCAGAAGCTGCGCCTGTAGCCTTCCCACAAAACACCCCGCAGCCCATTCAGAGGGTCCCTGTGGCTCTGCTGCCCCTGTGAAGGGAATGGCTGTGAAGGCAGGTGCGTGTGTGTGTGTGTGTGTAAGAGAGAGAGAGACAGAGGGACAGAAACAGAAAGACTGAGACAGACAGACAGATGCACCCTTTTCTACTCAGGCAGGGAAAGACCTTCCTCCATCTGACCTCTTTGACCAGAGGAGTTGTGGGGCAAACCTGGGTCCTCATTCATGCACAGGCTTGGCTGGCATTTGCCTGGATGATGAATCCTCCTGTGCCCCATAGCCCCATGCCGGGAATGGAAGCGTGGTGCCGGTCCTCTTGCTTCCTGGTATTCAGCAACTCATCCCGCCCTCGGTGGATCCAGATAGTTCAATGGACACGCAGGTCTGTTTGGCGACCAATCAGCAAAAAGGATTTTCTCAATGCTGCACAACCACAGGGAGCATCAACCACAAGACTTCTGAGAGGAGCGTTGCTGCCACAGCTCTGCTCCTCAAGCCCTTCAGCAGCGTTTTGAGGTGGGAGGTCCTCTTGGAGGGCGAAGCAGTGCGAGCAGAAGACCTCCCCGGCCACCTTTGGCTCCATCTCCCCACAGGGAAGCAAGGGAGGGATGAGTGCCCCCTCCCTTCCAACAGGCACACCTGGAATGCTCAGGGGAGGCACGTGGGAGTCACCTTGGCCCCTTTCTGGGCACCCCCACACCCCCACATTCTCCTGCTCTCCACCTTCGCCGATGCTGTGGCGTCCAATCCGGGCAACCATGGCTGTAGACTGTTACCAGCCCACATCCACACAGTAACAATCTAAAGCCACGGTTGCCCTGGAGACGCAGGATGATCTGGCATGGTGGTGAACGACATCCTGAAACCTCAGTCCTTGCTAGGAGCCAAGAAGAGAGAGATCAGCCCTGCTGGGGATCCAAGGACTCCAGATCCTTTCTCTGGTTCCCCCCTCCCCCTCGGAGGCTCTCCCCAGCCCCAGCCCCCCCCCATCTCCAAAACATTGTGTGAGGTCCCAAAGGGAAAGGTCACATCCTTTGGACAGGATCCTGGCCACCTCCCACCAAATCATTTCATCCAGGCTGATCCAGAGAATCAGGCAAAGCTGAAAATAGGGGCAGAGCCCTCTGACTGTTGAGATGGGGGGCACCTCCCCCTTTCACCCTCCTTTGCTTCCCCCTCTTTCCTTGGCCTCCCACTTGTGTGGGTGAGCCACACACACCCCCCCCCCCGGCTGAAGTGGGAACCAGGAAGAGGTCACTGAAAAGTGCTCGGCTGAAGGAGTCCAGTTTCTCCTTCCTGCCAAGAAGACTAATTGGGAGCCTTCCCCCCCCCCCATGCAACAAACGTTTCCCACCCTCGGCCAATAATGCTAGTCACCTAGAGATGGACACGCATCCTGCCTCACTTTATAAATGGGCTGCTTCACCATCCCAGCCACGTTACCCCTCAGGAAGCCTGCTGAGCAAAGACCATCACAACCCATCGCAATTTCACAACATGGGTCCTGGCTGGACTTCTGGGACCAGAGAGCAACCAAATTTTCAAAAATTTCTATTGCTTCACTAGGAAGTGCCTGATTCTACAGGGGTTTATCTAGGAAGGGAGCTGTGAAGCAGAGCCGTCCAACTTTGGCAACTTTAATCCCCACCCCCAGGCTGGGGGATTCTGGGAGTTGAAGTCCATAGGTTAGCCATGGATGGACACTCCTATTCTTAGGGAAGTCCAGGAATGCAAGAGAGCGGATGTTGGGCTACCCCTAACGTTCAAGGCTGGAGTTCAGCACCACGGACAGCATCCGCAGCCAGTTCCTCGGGTCCTCCATACAACGGGACACTCAGCCAAGGAAATATGTGGATCTTAACGAAATAACAGAGTTGGAAGGGACCTTGGAGGTCTTCTAGTCCAATCTCCTGCTGAAGCAGGAAGCCCTCTATCATTTCAGACCACATCTCTCTGTCTCTGAAGGAAGAACATCCAGACTGCCGGACGGTTCTGCTTATCTAAAACTTCTGAGTGTCTTTGTCCATTCGAAAGAGAATTGGATAAGGTCTTCCTTCCTTTTTGATTCTGGACGATGGGCATTTTCTTCACTCCAAGTTGCACAGCATCCCATTGTAGAAGAACTATCATCGCACCAGAATCCTCAGAGGCCAAGAGAGAAAAGGGAGCCAAAAGCAGATGGACGGCTCCATCTCATTTGGTGAAGCAGCCGTTCAGTTCATCCCTTGGGGAGCAGGTTCAAATTATTTGCTTCTTTGCTTACAAGTGGAGTTTTGACTTACCACCACACATCTCTGTGGCTAAGCACTCTGTTAAGTGGGTTTTGTCCCCATTTTACAGTCTTTCTTGTCAGTTATTAAATGAATCACTGCAGTTGATTAGTTAAGTTGTTAAGTTAGTAACATGTTGGCTATTAAGTAAATCTGGCTTTCCCACTGCGTTTGCTTATCAGAAGATTGCAAAAGGTGATCACATGACCCTGGGACTTGGCAACCATCATAAATAGAGGCCGGTCACCAAGTGCCTGAATTTTGATCAGGCTACCATGAGGAGGCTGCGATGGTCATAAGTGTCAGAAATGACCATAAGGCATTTTGTCAGTGCATTGCAATTGAATTTGAATTTGAATTTATTTATATTTATATCCCGCCCTTCTCCACAGAGGACCCAGGGCAGCAAGTTTGAAAGGTCACTAAGTGAACTGCTGTAAGTCAAGGACTGCCTGTATTTGGTGTCCGAGATTCTGTATTTATTTATTTATTTTATTTTATCCCATTTCTATACCGCACCTATCTCTCCAATGGGACTCGGGGCGGTGCACAGAAAAGTTAAAACACAACACTAAACACTGAATCTTTTCTCCTGGCTTTCAATCCATGAAATGAGATTCCTGGGAATCTTGCTTCATGAGATTAATCTTCCTTCTCCTTTTAGGGGAAATTCTAATCCAGAATTCTTCAGTTGGGAGGTTCCCTTGAGGTCATCAAGTCCAACTCTCTTCTCAGTGCATGCAAAACATCCCAGCAAAGGAGATTCCAACCTCCATTTGAACCTCTCTAGCGAAGGAAGCCCACCATTGCTTGGCTCACTTGTCCGTCTGGGGAAAATTACTCAGGAACGTTTTTTTCCTACCAATCTGCTGCCCCATAACTCAGATCCGTGACTCCCCCCCATCTTGCCCTCTGCAGGGTGGGAGGCCTCGGTCCCCGCCTGACTTGCCTCAAGAGACTGAGCCTTCCCATCCGTCTCAGAGCGTTCCATTTCTAGTCCTAATTATCTCGCTCCTCTCCTCTGAAGCGATCCTGAACTCTCTGTGGCCATAAAGTGAGAGGCTCAACACGAGATCCGGCGCTTGGTGGGCCTGGCCAAAACAATATAAAGTTTGGAAATTGTACTTCTGCAGATGGAGGCTAAGCTTCAATTTAGCCTTTTTAGAGCCACGTTGGCCTACTGGCTTGCAATTCATTTTTAGTTCGCTAAAGCCCAAAAATCGATTTTCATTTATAATTGTTTTTAGTAGTCACAAATGAAGGCGAATCTATGTCTGCCCAGGACAATGTTGCCGGATGCAGTGTGGGTCGGTCAGCGGGACCAGAGGTTTGGCCTTCCTGGCTTTCTGACTCGTGCTGGAGGCCATCATCCTGAGGGAACTTCTCTCCAGCAGAGGGTCACAGGAATTCCCTCAGGATGATGGGATCCAGCATGAGTCAGAAAGCCCGGAAGGCCAAACCTCTGGTCCCGGTAACCGACCCACACTGGATCCTGTGTTATTATTGCTCTTTATTAGCAATCTGGGTCCCTTCATTTGATTTCTGTTTCCTAAGTAAAGAATTGTGCATTACATTTCAGGGTGTTTGCTTAATGTATCAAGATTGTTTGTAATCCTAATCCTTCCTTCTAGCATATTATTTATCCCAGATAATACCACGTTATTTGAAAATATGAAAAGTATTCCCTCATCTTTTAATCCATGCTGAAGAAGGAGAACCCAGCATGACTGGACCTTGCAATTGCTCTCTCTGTTTTGAGCAGGAAATGTGGACGAAGCAATTCTGAAGGTCTCTTCAAGCCAGATCCTACCACCCAAACAATTAAACAGTTTCCTAAAGGGCAGTTGCTTTGCTGAAATGAAGATATATAATGTCCACAGCATTCTGACTGTTTTAACTAAATTGCATGACAAAAATAAAGTTTAGTCTGATAAGTTTAGTCCATTTCTAATAGTTGTGTTATTCCCAAGGTGCCAACGGATTGAGCTCTACATTATCAGCACTAGAATCTTCCCAAATATCAAAGTTAAGCTGACAAGTCTACGATTGCTCAACCAAATGCCTCTACCATCTGCCTGTGCTTCCAGAAGTTGGTGTACCAAGATTTTCCTTCCCTGCTGACTTTCTTTTAGTAAACCTCATTCATGATGTGGCTAGCATCTGCATCTTCCATAAACATTCCCCCTCCATGTCCTCCTTCATATGATTAGTAAGTATATGGATGAGAAGCAGACTGAATTTATGTCAGCTAGTTTGTTGAGGAACCATGGCTGGCCTTTGGTCACTCTTCAGAGCAATCACTTTAATCTAAGGAAATCCACTTCCCCTCTTAACTGGACAGAACAGTTAATCAGTGGAACGACTGGCCTCCAGAGGTTGTGGGTGCTCCAACACTGGAAGCTTGTATGAAGAGACTGGACAGCCATTTGTCTGAAATCATATTGGGGTTCCTGCCTCGGCAGGAGGTTGGACTAGAACAGCAGTCACCAACTGGGGATCCATGGTGGTCTGCGAGAAAATCTTGGTGGTCTGTAGAAGAATTATTTGCATTTTTTAATATTGCAATCAGGAGTCCTCAAAATACGGCCTCTGGACCGGATACGTGCAATGAACGTTTGTGTTGCTGCAGAGAGTCTCCCCCTTCTGGGTCTTTTTCAGTGCCTTTTTCAGAGGGGGACAGAAATTCCGACTCGGGGTCTGCCTCGGTCTCCTGGTGGGGGGCTTTGGGCAAAGGCTGGAGGAAAGAGGCAAAGAGCCAGAGGGCCTCGTTCCAGTGGGGCTGCATCCTGGCCAGGAACTGGCTGACCATCTCAGCCCACTGAGCCTCCAGGGGCCGGTCCCTGGCCTTGCCCCCCACCCACCCCCCGCAGGTCTTCCCTCTGCTTGGAAAGCTTATGCTTGTGGTCCTCAGTGAGGTGCTTCCGCTGAGCCTCCTTCTCGGTCAGATCCAATTTGAGCTGAGCTGTTTGGACAACTCTTCCTCCTGGCGGCTGCTTAGCTCCAGCAACTGCTTCCTGTTGGGGCCTTAAGGAACTCAGGCAGAGAGGGGAGGAGTGGCTGGGAGGGGAGGGGCAGGTAGAGGTTGTTGAGGTGTCCCTCAATGTGAGTGACATTGAGTTGGCAACACCCACCCAGTCACATGACCCCCCCCCTAGCCACACCCACTCACCTGGTCATTAGGCAGATCATATTAGTGGTCTGCAGGATTAAAATGATGAATGTATCAATCCCTGAGGTCCGAAAGGTTGGTGACCCTGGACTAGAAGACCTCCAAGGTCCCTTCCAACTCTGTTATTCTGTGATCCTGTTAGATTGCTAATTGTAATTTGAAACCAAGCTTTGCAGAAATGAAGACATATGACACCTACAGCATCCCCTCTGTCTACTGAGGAAACTGGCTAATCCAAACTCCTGCGAGAGCCGCTTGATCAGGTGGTTAGTAACCGTTTCCAAGCTATCTACAAATCGAGGCTGCTTTATCTTCCACAGATCCAGGCATCAAACAGTACAAGAAGAACAGGCCTCTAAATGCTTTGCTTTCCCCCTCTGTAGAATCTTGAAAAGGAAAGTGTTTATAGCAATTCCTGTATTGCCACCTAATACGTCTAATTAATTAGATTTCTAATAAGTCTGCTAAGCTCTCAGATGCCCGTTTCTTGGATTGCAATCCTAGGTATTGCCAGAGAAAGCAGACAAAGACAAGGTGAAGGTTCTCCTTCTCAAATCAAAACCAGCCATCGCCCTGTTCCTTCAAAGGTGCCTCCAGCTTGATCGTTCCTTCACCAGTTTCCCTCCTGCTCCGGTGTCTTCCTTGATCTCCACCAGGCTGATGTCTAGGCAGAGACTCAATCATCCAGCCATAGTGGCCCCAAATATGTTTTTCCCAAAAGGCAACTGGATTTTCTTGGCTTTTTTTCCTTGAAAACGTTTTGTTTTTCATGCCAGAAGTGACATGTTTTGGGAGGAAACACCAAGGAAGCCCAGTTGCCTTTGGGAAGAAGGACCTTTGGGGCATCCAGTTGAGGCTCTCCAGGCACTGTCCTTAGCTCCCTTTCTGCTCCCCCCAGCCCCCCCCTCACCCTCCATGGGGTCAGAGACTCCCCTGTTTCCCTGGGACTCCAACACTTGGGCCTCCTTGTAACAACCGGAGGCCTTCGGTTTATGCCCAGCAACGCCCGTGGTCTCCATTGTGGGTGGATGTACAAAGCAGGTAATCCTCAACTGACAACCACAACTCAGCCCAACATTTCTGTTGCTAAGCAAGACAGTTGCTAAGTGGGTTTTGCCTGATTTTGCGACCTTTCTTTCCACAATTGGTACGTGAATCACTGCAATTGTTAAGTTAGTCACCCGGTTGTTAAGTGAATCCGGCTTCCCCATTGACTCTGCTTGTCAGGAGGTCGCAAAAGGGAATCAGGTGACCCCGGGATGCTGCAACCGTCATAAATATGTCCAAATTTTGATCAGGTGACCACAAGGATACCACAACGATTGTAAGTGTGAAAACCACACATGTCACTTTTTTCAGTGGCAGTGTAACTTTGAATGGTCACTAAATGAACCATTGTAAGTTAAGTACTACCCGTATTAGAAATGTTCAAAAAACATTTAACAATTTAAAAAACTGAAAAATGTTTATAATTCTCTCTGAACCTCTTTCTTTCAATCTCTGGCTTCCATCTTGCCTTTTGGGTCTCCCGAAGGAACACATATTGCTTGTGTCCCCCCAAATAGCAAAAATGGGGTACCTCTGCCTTTGTGGCCTTTAGATTTTACCTTCTGGAGTGAAGCACTGATTTTCCCCCTTGTCAAGATGACCAAAAGAAGCCCCTTTTTTGCCTTCCTGAGTGTCCGTGTCCCAGGGCTATGGGATGTTTGGGGCCAGCGGGGGTCCTCTCCCCTGGATCTCCCCCCTTCCAGGGCCCCTCAGCCCCTTTAGGGCTCTCCTGTTGGCCTCCCTTCCTTTCTGGGTTGACCACGGAGCCTCCAGTGCTGCCCTCTAGGGGTCATCGGTTGCCATCTTGATCACGGATTGATAACCACCAAGGCCCCCTGCGATGCCCTCCAAAATGACAAGACCTTCCACCGTGCAGGGCCACATTCCCCCCCACCCCACCCTGTCCATCCACTGCCCCCTCCTCACCCAGCGCCCTGCCTGGAGGACAGCTGGCCCTCTGGTGCCTCCCTCCCCCACCAATGGAGAAAGGAGCCAGAGAGACCCAGCAGTCATTCCCTGGCAAGGCCTGCCCTAGCCCCCACCCCCCGTCCCCCCCCTCGTTCCTTGCCAACAGCCCCCCCCCCAGCCTTGATTTAAAACGGGGTCCTTTAACTCTTGGCCAGACAGAGCAGGAAGCACCAAGAAGGTTGGCTTTCTTCACAGAATCACAGAGTTGGAAGGGACCTTGGAGGTCTTCTAGTCCACCCCATGCTCAGGCAGGAAACCCTATACCGGTTCAGACCTCTCCAAACTCTTCTTGGAAACCTCCAGGGATGGAGCCCCCACAATTCCGGGAGGCAAATCTTTGGTCAGGCTTCCATAGCTGTGCAGCGCCAGCAAAGAGGAGAGTTTAAAGCTGCAGGCTGGGAATCGGATGGAGGAAACTCCATGGCCCACTGATCAACCCATTTTAAAGGAACCCAGGAACACGGAGGCGGATCCATCAAGGGCTACACCCAGCCCTACCCAGGTAGAGAGTGGCTGGGTAAGTCCATAAACAAACTCCTGGGTTGAAGGACACCAGACTTGGGATAGCAGTGAAGTCGCATTTCCCAGCCAGGAATCACGTGGCTTGGAGCTTCCTTGTGCCGGTGGGGAGCGTTGCTCCTTGCCCCCCCCCCCCCCCCACACACACAAACGCCCGCTGGAGAAAGTCCCGTTGCGGCTGCCAGGCTTCAGTGGCCATGACTGTAGACTGTTACTGTGTCTCTCACACCTGGAGCAGTAAGCAGTCTAGAGCCAAGGTCCTGACGAGCTGACCAGGGGCACATGGTTACTTCCTGGGCAAAACTCTCCGCAGGCAAAGACCCCAATAACCCCCACCCTCCGGCCTGGACTCCGCTGCTGCGGTGCCATTCAAAGTAAACACGCTTGCTTCTCTTCTCCTTCACACGATCGCGGCTAATCCTGGTTCCTGGCTTATGCTGCGCCTCGAGCCTAAAGCGCTTCGGACCCCGCCGATCGCTCGCCTGTCCACGGGAACCTCCACAGCTGGACGCCCAACCTCAAAAGTCCGGGGATGTTAGGGGGGAGGGGCTCCGCGGCTTCTGCTCCACCCTTTAAAAACTCTGATTCATGATCACAATCCGAGTGTCACTTCCGGAGCTGAGGACGGTCTGTGCGCGCAACGAAGGCGGCAAGAGCGCGAGACCCTTCCCTAGACGTTAAGCCCCCTCCCACGCACAGCCCCCCCCCCCCCCGAATGGATCAGGCCTGGGGTTTGGGTATCTGGCCTTTCCTCTCCCCGTCTTGGCAACCCTGCATTTTGGGGCACTGCCCGCCCTCCCTGGGCGGAGACAGAGGCGAAAGCTTGGCCTGGCGGGCCGAGAGAGTGGGCAGAACTGGCTGGCCGCTGGCGCCCCCAGTCCCCGGCTTCCGGCAGCCTCTCGTTCTTCGGCTCAAGGTGATTCGAGCGCCTCCGTAGGAAACGCTGCTCTGCCGCCGCCAGCCTTTCAGGTAGGTTGGGGGCGGAGAAATAGGAGCCCCCCCCTGCGGCACTGAAAGAGGCAGGGACGGCCGGTGGACGCCCGGCAACAGGTAGCAGCGGAGGAGGGGCGGATGCGCAGGAGGGAGGAGGGGCGCCAAGAAGGATGATCTCCCAGTCCCGTCCCCCCCCCCCCCATTGTGCTCTCTCTGGGTTAGGGAGGCGTGGCCATGGCTAAAGGTAGCCCCCCCCTCCACGCGTGTTTGTTGCTACCAGACTCTTAAGAGGCTTTTGACCGCGGGGAAAACCCCACGCGCGGGACTCTTCGGGGGAAGGGGACTCGAACCCGCTGCCCCATGGGCTGCTCTGCGGACCCACGTGCTCCCCCTGGCAGCCAATGGGGTCCCGGTGGACTCCCGCGGCGCCGAGAGGGACTTTGGGCCACACTCTGCCTGGGACCGCAAGCGAGAGGGCTCGGAGGTGGCGCTCCGTCGGAAGCCAGACGGCGGGGGAGGGGGGGAGCGGGCCCCGCGCTGCCAAGGGGCCGGGAGGCGCGTATCCGTCTGGCCGGGGCTTTGGGTGGCCCAGCGCAGTTCTTACCTGCCCGGGTGGCAGTCGACCCCCGCCGGTCTTCGGGCTGCGCTCCTTGCCATCGTCTCTCCTTCCGGCCGTCCCGCGGGCCGTCCCTTCCCGGCAGAGGAGCAGCGACGTCCGTCGGCGGCGGCTGGGCTGCGGAGCTGCTTCTGGCGCCGTCGAGGTTTTTATAGAGACCGGCTCGTAGTAACGGGGATCTCGCGGCTCATTCACAGAAAAGCAGCAGCCTACGCAATGACGTGGGCGTGACGTCAGCGGGAAATTTAGGGAACGGGCAGAGGCAGCTATTTATAACTGGCGGACGGGAGGGGGAGCGAGAGGGAGTATTGTGGGGGGAGGCCGGCCAGCCGGTCGGCTAACGAAGCAACCAGCCAAGTTGGGGGGGGGGCACTGGAAGGGGCTGCAGAATGGGGGTCCCTCCTGGGAGAGTTTCGCCAGGCCTTCGTGGCCACTTTGGAGGCACCGGACATTCTCGGGTGGTCCGGCAAAGGATGGAGAGGAAGCCATGCCTAGTGGTGCCAACATAGCTCCATCTACCCCTCCTCCTTTGCCTCCCAGATCCTGGCTGCTTGTGGGGGAGGGGGAATCGACCCCGGAGAAGAGAAGCGGCGCCTGCTAAGGGGGAGGGAGAGGGGCATCTTCTTGGCTAGTGATAACTTCGGTTAACTTTATTTTCCTTTCCAAAGCCTCCAGTCGTTTCTTCAATGGGGCTTGGGGGGAGCGGGCGTTTTTGGCAGGAGAAGACCAGACCGGACCTTCCCGCCTCTGGGTCTCTCAAGGCCAGGCGCCTTTCCTTGGCTCTCCCGCTGGCTTCTCCAGGGGACTCCTGCCAGTCAAGCCACCTGCAAATCAGGGGAGATGGGCAGCGGCTGGCTGGACGTGGCATTCGGGATGCTTCGGACCCCTCTAGGCACGAGACTGGGGAATGGAGGGGCAAAGGCCGCTTGGCTGCTTCCTCTGCCCAAGTTTAGCCAGTCACGAACACTTTAAGGTGTTTTTTTTTCCTATTAGGAAGAGTAAAACGACTTGCGGTGTGTTGCTGCTGTTACTACGGAGCTCATCTCCCCCCCCCTCCCCCGAAAGTGAGTCCCGAGGAGCTTGGCTGATTCCCAGAGGGCCGCACATCCAACCGCGGGGAGGGCGGAGGGAGGGACCGGCCTGGCCCATCAGCACTTCCTTGGGTGGACAGCTCCCCTTCTTTACCTGCTGGGCTCTTGCCCTCTGTTCAGGGGCCTCCCCTCTTGCTGAGAGCAGCAGCAGCCCCCTCCCCTGCCTCCCCCTTCAGGCTCACCTTTGGGAGAGCATCAGTCACAGAGGGACAGGGGGAGGGCCCGTAGTAAGGCAACCAAGTGGGGATAGAGGGGGCGGAGGAGAAAGAAGGAAGATGGAAGAAGGGTGGAAGGAGGAGAGGGAAGGTAAGAATAAGGGAGGAGGGAGGAGGAGGAGAAGAGGAGGAGGGGGAGAAAGGAGGAGGAAGGGAAGACAGCAAGAGAGGCGGAGTCGCTAGCCCCCACTTGCCCCTCTTCTCCCTCCCTTCGAGGAGGCAGCTGTCAGTCGAAGAAGTCCCAGGGTTCTCTGTGCTTGGCCCTTCGCTCACTGCCCCAACCACTGCTGAGTTTCCATACTGGATGCCGGTGCGAGTGGCATGAAAGAGGTGAGCCTGCCCCACCCACCACATTCCCCCTTCAGCTGCTTCCGGCTCCCCCTTCATTCTGAACCAGCCGCAACCCGACCTCCAGCCCTCTCAGCCCAGCTCTCCAGGACCCCCGTCCTATCCCTCCAGACCAGGGGTCATAACTCAAGGACCAGGGCCCAGATTCGGCCCGCGGGGTGCTTAGCTCTGGCCCAGGGGCCACCCTGAAAACAGCAAAGGACGGGGCCCAGGAGGGCCATTTTCTCTGGCAAGGGGCTGCAGCTGGTGAGCCTGTTTATGCTGGAAGAGCCCTTGGGCCACCACAGGCTGATGTCCCTACATGACTGATGTCAAGCTGGCCATGCCCCCTTCCCCCCAACCTGCTCCCCCCCCCCCCCGAGGTCAAACACAACCATGAGGTGGTCTTCAAAGCTAATAGAGTCTGACACTCTGCCCCAGACAGACGGCATCTACCAGTGCAGGTCCAGTTCTGGCTCCTCTTCTAGCTGGGTCCACCTTGGCTGCCCCCCCCCCCAGGTGCCTCCCCCCAACCCAGAGTTGCACATCGGAGCAGTGGCTTTTTTCCAGCCATTCACATCAGAGTGGGGTGGGGGTGGGGGCTGATTGGCAGTGTGCCTGCTTTGACACTTGCTTGCAAAACCTGGGTGTCTCTAGCCTTTAAGTCGGGATTAACTTTAAGTCATTTTGTTTGCACATTACAGTAAATATGTCTGCCCAGTTCAGAGGCTCAGGTGAGGCCACAGGTGCAGAGTTGTGAACGTGCTGTGCTCCAGTCTCCGCTGCTTCTCCGGTTATCTCATGAGAAGTTTGGCCAGGAACTGTTATCCCAAATAAGTGAAAATCGAGGAAGGGCAGTTCTCCAAAACATGTTGACCCTGCTAAGGAGTCTAATAATTCCCAGATTTCCCCAATGCTGGAGACTGGCAGCTAGAATTTAAATTAATGAAGAGGAGAGGGAGGGAGGGAGGGAGGGAGGGAGGGAGGGAGAGAAGGAGAGAGAGAGAGAGAGAGAGAGAGCAGGGAGCATCTTCTATTTGGGAAAACAAGCAGCCTTTCCTCCTCTGAAGCACTGTGGAAAATTCCATCTGAATCTACTCCCTCCTTCCAGCAAGGGGACAGTAACCTCGGATGCTCCTGTCTGGGCCAAACGAAGGACCTTCTGGCACCCGATGAACCACCCAGAAGCTGGCTAAGAGGCAACGGGGCAGGGATGGGCTGAGCAGTTCGCAGGGAAACAGGCAATTCCTTGCTCTGGGCAATTAAAACCCCTCCTTTCCGATCCCCCCCCAGACCTACCTGTGCACCTGCATCGTTCACAAGGTGGTGCCGGAGAGGATCTTGGTCATAGACAGGGAGGTCAAGTGGCCACAAGGGAAACCCCACCCCCTGCTGAATGCTGCCATTTCCTGGGTCCCCCCCAACAGCCTTACAGGGGTTCATGCCAGGAGGCAGGGAACTGGGCACAGGAGCGGGCGCTGTGGAGGGCAACCTGAGGGATTCGTTTCCTTGAGCATCGTCTAAAGCCTCCCTAAGGCCTATAATCCGGTTGTGTGGCCCAGACAGGCCATTGCTATGGACCGGAAGGACACGGCCTCCTGCCACTCATCTCGGATCCAGGCATATGCCCAAGAGGCCCTTGGCAGCGGGCACGGGGGTATCTTGCAGACTCCTCCACACTTCAGCATTGCAACTCAAGAGCCCTGCCCGATTCAGTTTGATTGTATTTATTATTTTATTATTTTTATTATCCCTGTGCACCGCCCTGAGTCCCGTCAGGGAGAGAGGGCAGTATAGGAATACAATGAAGTAAATAAATAAATAAATAAATAGTTCTCTCACCCCCCCCCCCCCATCCCATGCGGCCTTTGAGAGGGACTTGTCAGCATCCCTGAGTGGGCAGCGACGGCCCCCTCCCCGCTCTCCTTGCCGCCTCCGGTCCTCCCTTTAAACAGGTGTTACTATATGGCATTTACGGGACTGGGTTTATTTCTTTGTATTTATATTAAGCGACAGACTTAAATCCCACCTTAGCTAAAACTTAGCATTTTATAACAATCCAGACCAACATATCTGCTGTGCCTGTTTATCAATGGTGTTTTATTGTGTACGAGAGTTGAGGCCCACCAAACAGGCCCCGTTGCAGGAAATTAGTCCTCCTTCAATCACGTGAGCCGAGTCTCGGTTTCTTTAGGTCGCTTCGGAATTGGCCGATTTACGCAGCAACGTTAAGCCGAAACGGAACCGACCGTTTTGCGCTTCTGCGATTGGCCTTTGCTTCTGGGGTGCCGGTCAGCTGCTTTCGGCAACCGGGCCTTGCCCCCCTCCCCCAGCCCCAGCCCCGACTGCAGCCTCCAGGGACGCGCCTAGCGTTGCAAGCTTCGCCCGAGCGCTTCCTAGGCCAAGCGGCTGCGGGACTGGGGGTCGCCTCCCGTCCGGACAGCCGCCCACCCGCCTGCGAGCGAGCTCTGGGGCAGGGCCGTCTCCCCACCAGGGAGCTCGAGCCCCCTGCATTGCAGTGCGACGGGCTCTCTTCCTGCGGGGATGTGAAGTACTTCGGCAGGCGCGCAGTGTGGGCGGCTGGAGGGTCCATTATTCCGCAGAGAAGGGGGCGCTCCGGGCAGGCGGCACCAGGCAACCTGCGGAGGGAAAGAGGAGCCTGAGCGCCTCTTATTCCGTGGGGGGAGGGGGGAGGGGGAGGGCGGGCAGGTGCGGAGCTCCTTTCAGTGGCCGGACAGCCTGTCCGGGAGGCTGGAGGGGAGCGATCTCCCTGCGCACCTGGAGCCACGCCAGTCCCTCGAGGCTCGCCTCTGCTCCCCCCCCCCCCTCCGAGCCGCGGGTCGGACTAGATGGCCCCTGGGAGTCCCGGCGGCTGCCGTCTCGCGTCTCCGGCCCTACCGCTACGGATCGGGGACAGACCCAGCGCGCCTTTGGGGCGAGAGGGGCTGAGGGCAGGAGCTTCGCTCGGGCCTGGGAAGCGCGAGCTCTCCTCCCCTCTGCCGCTCGCTCGCTTTGCGGATGGCCGGGGGAAGAAAATGGGTCTGAGGCGTCAATTCGCCCCGCTCCCCGCCTCTCTTGTTCCCCGCCACAACCCTCAGCGCTTCGTGGCTAATTATATTCAGGAGGAGAAAGCCTGAGCCGCGTTCGGCAGTTACGCAAACGCACCGGAACCGACAGCCGAGCCCTCCCTTCTCCGCCTCCCGCCCCCCCCCCCGCAGCTTCTGCCTCCGGCGGGGTCAAAACAATCCTCCACGCAGCGCAAGCAGAGAGAGGGACGGGAGGGGAGGCTGCCCGGGCTTCCTGCAGCGCTTCTAGGGTTTAGGGACCAGTCGGGTCGGACTAGATGGCCTCGGAGGCGCCTTGCGCTCCGAGTGGCCTTTGGCGAGCCAGTCCTACCTGTCAGGCGTCAAGGCCGAGGAAGGCTCCTGAACTGCTCTCCTCCCAAGACCCGCGCCTGCCCGGCCTGCGCCCCCTCCCCTCTCCCGTGAGCCCAGCCTGGCCCCACCGCGGGAGGAGGGCAAACGAAGAGACGGACGGGCGTCGCGGGGAGCCTTTTCTTCCCGCTCTCCTGCGCCTCCCCTCCCCCCGCTTCTGCCGCAATGAATGGCGAGCCCAAAAGGCGCCGGGCCCCGGAAGAGCAGCGCCCCCCCCCCGCACGGCTTGGATCTGGGCCGGACTCTGCTCCCTGGGGAGGCGTCCGTGGGGGCTCCGGGCCAGTCCCAGGGAGAGGCCCGTCTCCTCTTCTCGGAGGGGTTTGCGTCCGTGGGGCTTTTCTCCTCATTGCGCCCCCCCCCCCCAAATACGCAGCGATTCTGGAACGGCATTTCAGCTTCCTGGGCTCGGACTGGGTCGGGAGGCTCTGTCGGTCCAGGTGGGACGGATCCCCCGGAGGGACAGGGGAGCCACTGGGGCTGCGGCGCCCTTGAGAAGCGCGGAAGAGATCCGCTTTTCTCTCTCGGGGAGGGCGGTGGGGAGGCAGGGAAATCATTTCCCCACCAAAGTCCTGGAGCCGCGGAGGGTGGGAGGCCGGGAGCGAGACCCCCCCCCCCACGCGCGCTTGGCCTCGTGTGTCGTCGTCGTCCCCCCCCCCCCCCCGACAGCTTGTTTGCGTTGGAGGCGCCCCCTCCCCTCCCCTCCCCTCCCCCTGACCTCACTCGCTGCCCTGGAAAAGCATCCGCACTGTCGCCATGGCAACCGCGGATGGAGGCGGCTGCGCCAAGAGTCTGCGGAGCGTCGCTGCCGCCCCCCCCCCCGCTCCTGGCCCCAAGCCCCCCGGAAGCCGCCTTTCCTTGCGGCGGAACTGTCGGGGGGGGCGGGGGAAGAAGGGCCTGCGAGGGAAAGGCGGCGGGGGTGGGAAATCGGCTTTGGTGCCCCCCCCTCTCCGCCCTGCCCCCTCGCGCCGCCGGATGCTCCCTTCGCCCCGCATGATTGAAAGCGGCTTCGATTTTAAGCGCGGTGCCGGCGGGAGGCAGGGTTTCCGGCGCATGGGCAGAAGGCATTCCTTGCCAAAATAGTCAGAGCCCCCCTCCCCCCCCCCCGCCTCGTTGGCCCCTTCAGTCTAGGCGGCGTTGGGACAGAGGCCTTCCCTCTCCGAGAGGCTCGCTGGGTCAGGGGCGGCCCCACAGCCCCTTCCATGGGTTAACAGCTGCTGCCACCTGGGGGCTTTCCTGGCCTCCCCCTCCCTCCCTCCAATCACGAGGACCCCAGTTTAGGCCATCTGCCCGTCTCCCCACTCGGCCCCTTCCAGCAGTTTTGCAGCTGCAACTTAAGGAAAGGGGGGGGGCTCCCAAGTCAGGTGCCGGTGCCCCCCCCCCCCCCCGTTGCCTCTTGGCTCCTCTGCTCAGCCTTTTCTTGGCGGGAACAGCTGGGGCAAGGAAGAGACATCGGGGAGAAGCAGGCCCCGTTCCCTGGCACTGCAGCCCCTGACCTGTGCCGGGGTCTTCTCCCTGGGAGGGGGCAGCCGGCTCCTTTCCTGACCGCTTCCTTCAAGCAAGGGCAAAGCTGGGGCGAGTGGGCAAAAACCTCAGGGGGCTTCTCTGGCCGATGAGCCCTCCCAGGAGAAGGGCTGGCGAGGAGAGGGGCTTCGACCAAGGTGGGCCCTTTCCCTTCGCTTCAGCCGGTGCAGCGGGGCTCACACACAAACCCCGCACAGCTGTGGCCCAGGGGGTCCCTCTTCTTGGGCTGGAGAAGGAACGCAGGCCCCCTCCCAGGCGGCTAGAGGGCGGGTCTTCGTTAGGCCCCTCCCCTTTCCTGGTCCAAGGAGAAAGGTGGATCTGCCTTGATTATCTAAAGCAGAGGCCTCCAAACTCGGGAACTGTAAGACTTGTGGACTTCAACTCCCAGAACTCCTCAGCCAACATGGCTTCTTGGCGGAAGTATGGCTGACTGAGGGATTCTGGGAGTTGAAGTCCACAAGTTCCCAAGGTTGGAGATCCCTGGTCTTAAAGGCCGGTCTGAAGGGGCGGAGGGCTGCTCTCCCCACAGCCCTTCCCTGCAGTCCCTGGCAATGTCATAGAAGCCCCCCCCCCACCTTAGACCAAAAGGAGGCAGAATAATCTGCCCCCCCCCCCCAAGTGCAGTGTAGCCAACCCACAAAACAGGCAGGCTGAATCCCTGCAGAGACCAGGCGGAGGGGGGGGGGGCGGGAGGGGCTCTTGGGATTGACTCTTGGATCCGCCTCTGCTGGATCTCCCCCTGCCGCTCTGCTCCTTCCTCTTCGTTGCTGTCTTTGGATGGGAGGCCCGGGTCCCTTAAAAGCCCCCCCCCCCCGCCCCACTCCTGCTGCTGGTCGCTGCAGCTGAGTGAGAGGCGGGTGCGAAGGTCTCCCTGCGATGAGCCCAGGGCCCAGAGCCTCTCACGAAGTGCCTCAAGTGAGCCTCGTCTTTTTCTACACAATGGAGGAATTGGGCATGTCTAGGAGGGAGAGACGGAGAGGAGGGGGCACCAGAGCCCCCACCAATTCTCCAAAGCACCAGAAGACAAGAAAAAGGAACCACGGACGGAAACTAACCAAGGAGAGAAGCAACCTGGAATTAAGGAGAAACTTCTTTTTTTTTTTTTTGGAAAAAGTTTTATTCAAACAAATTTTCCCCCCTTTTTACCCCCCCCCGACATATAATATAAATCACATACAAATACTACACCCCCTCCCCTCCCCCTGTCTTAAAATAAATTTCTCATTCCAATATTGTATCCCCTCACCTCCAGACAATCATAATATAAATTTATCTTAAAATAACAATATCCCATTAACCCCCTCTTCTAAATTAATTGAACATATATAAATCATAATATAAATTTCTCTTGACGTAGCCATATCCCGTTAATCCCATCTTCTAAATTAATTATACATATGTGTTTCCCCACCCTCCACCCTAACCCTCCCCCACCTCCCATTCAAACCCACCCCCCTGACTTCCGCTATACACCACTCTAATAATTCCAAACATCCCATATAATATTTGCTCTATTCACATTGTTTCACTCGCATATCACCCTATCAATCTAAACATTCTTACCTAAAGGCTACATAATACTTCCTGATCTGGTATGATCAGAACAGAAGGAGAAACTTTTTTTTTTTTAATTGAAAAAGTTTTATTCAAACCAATTTCCCCCCTTTTTACCCCCAACATATAATATAAATCACATACCAATACTATAACCCCTCCCCTCCCCCTATCTTAAAATTAATTTGTCATTCCAGTATTGTATCCCCTCACCTCCAAACAATCGTAATATAAATCTCTCTTAAAGTAAAAATATCCCATTAACCCCATCTTCTCAATTAATTAAAAATATATAAATCATAATATAATTTCCCCCCCCCTAGAGATAACCCCCACCCTCCACCCTAACCCTCCCCCACCTCCCATACAAACCCACCCCCCTGACTTCCGCTATACACCACTCTAATAATTCCAAACATCCCATATAATATTTGCTCTATTCACATTGTTTCACTCGCATATCACCCTATCAATCTAAACATTCTTACCTAAAGGCTACATAGTACTTCCTGGTCTGATATCTATTCTGTATATAATCAATCCATTTTGCCCATTCCTGTGTATAATTCTCCTGTTTCTGATCTTTTAAAAAAGCTGAGATTTTTGCCATTTCGGCAAACCCCGCCACTTTTTGAATCCATTGATCAATTGTCCATTGATCAATTGTGCTTAACAGTGAGCACAATCAACCAGTGGAACCTCCTGCCTCCGGAAGTTGTGGAAAACACTGGAAGTTTTAAAGAAGAGATTGGACAACCAATTGCCTGAAACTGAAACCTGGAGTTCCCCTGCTTGAGCAGTGGGTTGGACTAGAAGACCTCCAAGATCCCTTCCAGCTCTATACTGATTGATTGAGGAAACATCGAAAGATGAAATAATGTCATTTTCCTAGAGAAAGGAAGGGGAGAAGGTTCAATTGTTATCTGCCCATCCTACTCTTGAGTTTAATTGGGGGGGGGGAGCCAAGATAAAAAGCCGGCAGTGTTGTTATCCATCATGAGAGCCACAACCGCACAGGCCCCCTGGACATCACACAGTCTCCGTTCTTTCCTTAATTAGATTATTGTTTGTTTAGCATAGACCAGGGATGGCGAACCTTTTGGACTCGCGTGCCAAAAGCAGGGGGAGCGCAGGGGGGGGGGGGTCATGCGCAGGTGTGCCACACATGCACGCACTTTTCCCCTCTGCTTTGCTCGTAGGGTCATTTTTCGCCCTCCGGAGCCCTCAGGGAAGCCTCCAGAGGGTGAAAAACGGCCTCAAAAGAAGGCCGAAGTCAGCTGGACATGCGCGCTGGAGCTGACAGGGCAACGCCTCGCGTTCCCTAACAAATGGCTCCACGTGCCACCTGTGGCATCCGTGCCCTAGGTTCGCCATCACAGGCATATACAGTAAACAAAGATATTAGACATTTTAATGTTTTTATTGTTTTAATGGTTTTTAGTGTTTGATTTATTTATAAGAGCTATGAAGATGCAGTGGTCAGGATGCAGTATTGCAGGCAGTCTCTGCCGACTGCCAGCAGTTCGATCCTGACCGCCTCAAGGTTGACTCAGCTTTCCCTGGTGGGTAAAATGTGGACCCAGATTTTGGGTGGCAATAGGCTGACTTGCTATTGGTATTGGTAAATCGCTCTGGAAATCCCTTCATACTCCATGAACCTGGAGGCCTGAGAATCTCTACAGGTTTTTAGCTGCACACTTTGGGATGAAGACCCTTGGAGTGGCCGTG
This sequence comes from Rhabdophis nuchalis, assembly GCA_039707465.1. NCBI lineage: Eukaryota > Metazoa > Chordata > Lepidosauria > Squamata > Natricidae > Rhabdophis > Rhabdophis nuchalis. Next base: position 410,123,270 of record CM077643.1, read on the forward strand.
GGAGGAGGAAGGGATTTCTAGAGGGAGAAATTGCAGGCTAAAGGAATCGTTTGCACCACTCAGGGGACCCCGAGGATGTAGGGAAACCTCCAAGTGGCCTCAACGACCCTCTCAAAGGAGGCCAATGACCAGCTGTCTTCAAGGAGGATCAATCCTTCCCTTCCCCTCCATCCAGGCAGCGCGGAAGAAGCTTCTGGGATGGGAAGGGAAAAGTCTTCAAAAGAAAAAACCAGAAAGTCCAGTGGCCTCCTGAAAAAGCCCCTTTGGGGCAGCAGGACAAGCGGGAACAGCTGCTCCTTGGAGACAATTGGACCATCAACAGCGGGAGGAACAGTGTCTGAATTCTCGCTGAGGGAAGCCAAAAGGAAGCAGCTGTTGCTCCAGAGTGATCTGGTGAACTTGGCTGTAGGGTCGTCAAGAGGGATTTGAACCAACCCTCCAAACGTTGACTTCTCAGGTGAGGCTCCCAACCCTCAACCCAACGGGGAGTCCTTCTGACAACACAGCCCCAGGCCCGGCCCAGAAATGCCAACTGTGCCAGTCCTGGAGCCCCTGGAAGGCTGGAGGCCAAGAGCTTCTGGTGGACCACAGAGTCACAGCGAGAAGATGCTCAGCTCCCCAGGGAGACCCCTCCGAAGGCCGAGTCAGGACAGCTGGGCTCCTCCTTCCTCCTCCTGGATCCACAAGGAAAGAAGCCCAGTGGTCAGGCTTCCTACCATCCATGTCCACACAGCCCTGGTCAGCTGGACTCGCTGGACAATCAGCCAAGGCTCTGCCCCAGCCCTTCAGGCAGCGGAAGAGACGCTGGGGACTTGGATCCTCGGGGCCAATTGGGGGGTGGGCAGAACAGGAGGGCCAAGTCGCAGGTCAGGAAGCCTGAAGGGAAATGGATGTCGCTAAGTGAGGCATTGCCCCATTTTGTGGCCTTTCTTGCCACAGCTGTTAAATGAATCGCGGCAGTTGTTGAGTTAGTAAAACGGTTGTTAAGTGAATTTGGCTTCCCCGTTGACTTGGCTTATCGGAAGGTCGCAAAAGGGGATCACGTGTCCTCAGGACACTACAACCGTCATAAATAGGAATCAGTTGCCAAGCGGTTGAATTTTGATCACGTGACCCTGGAGAGGCTGCGGGGGTCATAAGTGTAAAAAACAGTCATAGACTTACTTAGTGGCGCTAAGAGTGGCCAAACGTGAGTATTGTGCCACTCTTATTGCGTCCGCGGAAAACCGCCCTGCCGCCCTGTTTGGGGTGACCCGCTCCCTCCTTCACCTGAGGCCGCGGGAAGCCCCTTTGCAGGGTCGAGCAGAGGAATTTGGAGTGTTTCTGCAGGACAAAATCACTCAGATTCGGAACGAGTTGCCCTCCACTGAAAGTGACCCAGTCGATTTGTCCGGTGCTGATCTTGAGATTACACCTTGGGAGGAGTTTGACTTTGTCACTACCGAGGATATGGACAGGTTGCGGAGGAACCTTAGGGCCACCACATGTTTATTGGACCCGTGTCCCTCCTGGCTTGTACTGGCATCCTGGGAGGTGACACGAGGCTGGCTCCAGGATATTGTGAACGCGTCCTTGAGTGAGGGGTTCTTACCTACCGCCTTGAAAGAGGCGGTGGTGAGACCTCTCCTCAAAAAGCCTTCCCTGGACCCAGCATTGTTGGAAAATTACCATCCGGTCTCCAACCTTCACTTTCTTGCGAAGGTTGTAGAGAGTGTGGTGGCTCAACAGTTTCCTCGTCACCTGGAGGAAGTTGATTATCTAGACCCGCGCCAGTCCAGCTTCCGACCCGGTCACAGCACTGAGACGGCATTGGTCGCGTTGGTTGATGATCTCTGGAGGGCACGGGATAGAGGTTCCTCCTCTATCCTAGTCCTATTAGACCTCTCAGCGGCTTTTGATAATATCGACCATGGTATCTTATTGCACTGATTGGGGGGGTTGGGGCTGAGAGGTACCATTCTGCAGTGGTTCTCATCCTACCTCTCTGGTCGGTTGCAATGGGTGTTGGCAGGAGGGCAGAGGTCGGCCCCGAGGCCCCTCACATGTGGGGTCCCTCAGGGGTCGGTCCTCTCGCCACTTCTGTTCAACACCTACATGAAGCCGCTGGGCGAGATCATCCGTGGTTTTGGGGTGGAATACCATCTGTACGCTGATGACACCCAGTTGTACATATCCACCCCAAACCACCCCTACGATGCCATCAAGGTGCTGTCCCGGTGTCTGGAGGCCGTACGGGTCTGGATGGGTAGTAACAAACTCAAACTCAACCCTTCCAAGACCGAGTGGCTGTGGTTTCCGGCACCCCGGTTCAGCCAGATAAGTCCAACACTGGCCATTGGGGGTGAACAACTGGCCCCTGTGGAGAGGGCGCGCAACTTGGGCGTCCTCCTGGATTCCCGGCTGTCCATGGAGGACCATGTGCCGGCCGTGGCCAGGAGGGCGTTCTATCAGGTTCGCCTGATACGCCAGTTGCGCCCCTTACTGGACCGGGGGGCCCTTCGCACAGTCACTCAAGCGCTTGTGATATCCCGGCTGGATTACTGTAACGCTCTCTACATGGGGCTCCCCTTGAGGTGCACTCGAAAGCTACAGTTAGTGCAGAATGCGGCCGCGCGGGTGGTTATGGGTGCCTCAAGGCAAGCCCACGTAACACCTCTCCTGCGCGAGCTGCACTGGCTGCCTGTGGCCTTTCGAGTGCGCTTCAAGGTGTTGACCACCATCTTTAAATCGCTCCATGGCTCGGGGCCTAGCTATATACGAGACCGCCTTCTGCCCCATACATCCCTTCGTCCGCTCCGCTCCCACAGAGAGGGTCTTCTCCGGGTGCCGTCGGCTGGGCAATGCTGGTTGGCGACACCCAGGGGAAGGGCCTTCTCTGTGGCGGGCCCGGCCCTCTGGAACGACCTACCCCCCGACCTTCGCACTACCTTGGACCTCAGCCTCTTCCGCTAACGTCTCAAGACGCATTTATTCCAACAAGCCAGCCTAGGATAGCCCCCCGTTCTGACTTTTATACATAAATTATAATTTGGTAGGGTTTTTAAATATGGGTTTTAGCACGGGTAAATAATTTAATATATTTTAATGTTGTATATTGTATTTATTGTGGTTTTTAAATAATGCCTGTGCGCCGCCCTGGGTCCTAACAAGGAAAAGGGCGGGGTATAAATTCGAAAAATAAATAAATAAATAAAATAAAGGCTGTTCTTATGTTCTTCTCTGCAGAGGAGGCACCTGCTGTCTGTCTCTCTGGGGGTTTGGTCGGAGGGCTTGAATCAGCCCCTCTGCCTTCCGTGTGCCGACCTCTGCCCTCCTGCCAACACCCATTGCGACCGACCAGAGAGGTAGGACAAGAACTACCGTAAAACGGTGCCTCCCAGCCCCAACCCCCCCAATCGGTGCAATAAGATACCATGGTCGATGGTATCAAAAGCCGCTGAGAGGTCTAACAGGACTAGGATAGAGGAGGAACCTCTATCCCGCGCCCTCCAGAGATCATCAACCAACGCGACCAATGCCGTCTCGGTGCTGTGACCGGGCCGGAAGCCGGACTGGCGTGGGTCTAGATAATCAACTTCCTCCAGGTGTCGCGGAAACTGTTGAGCCACCACACTCTCAACAACCTTCACTAAAAAGTGAAGGTTGGAGACGGGACGATAGTTCTCTAATAAAGCCGGGTCCAGGGATGGCTTCTGAGGAGGGGCCTCACTGCCGCCTCTTTCAAGACGGTAAGCAAGGACCCCTCACTCAGAGATGAATTCACAATACCCTGGAGCCAACCTCGTGTAACCTCCCAGGATGCCAGTACAAGCCAGGAGGGACACGGGTCCAATAAACATGTGGTGGCCCTCAGGTTCCTCCGCAACCTGTCCATATCCTCGGTAGTGACAAAGTCAAACTCCTCCCAAGGTGTTATCTCAAGACCAGCACTGGACACATCGACTGGGTCACTATCAGTGGAGGGCAACTCGTTCCGAATCTGAGTGATTTTGTCCTGTAGAAACACTCCAAATTCCTCTGCTCGACCCTGCAAAGGGGCTTCCCGCGGCCTCAAATGAAGGAGGGAGCGAGTCACCCCAAACAGGGCGGCAGGGCGGTTTTCCGCGGACGCAATAAGAGTGGCACAATACTCACGTTTGGCCACTCTTAGCGCCACTAAGTAAGTCCTAATATGGTCTCTCACTAGTGTTCGGTCAGCTTCGGATCGAGAAGATTTCCACCTACTCTCTAGGCGTCTCTTGCGACGTTTCATCTCCCGAAGCTCCTCGGTAAACCAAGGGGCCTGGGTGACTTGACGCCGCATGAGAGGCCGCAAGGGCGCGACTCGGTCCAAGGCCCCCGTGGCCGCACTATACCATGCGGCCACTAGAACCTCAGTCGAGTCGTGGGGCAGGGACACAGGTATTGGCCTAAACTCCCTCTGGAAGCTTTCCGGTCCATCAGGCGCCTGGGGCGGAACCAACTTGGTGTCTCCGGTTCCGCCTCCCCGCGGTGGGGTGTGATAATGATGACAGAAAGTAGCAGGATGAATCAGTGGCAAGTGGGCTTAAGGAGGGCCCTTGTTTTGGTGGCACCACGAGAGAGAGAGACAGAGAGAGAGGGAGAGACAGAGACAGAGGGAGACAGAGGGAGAGACAGAGAGAGACAGAGAGAGAGACAGAGAGAGAGGGAGAGACAGAGACAGGGAGAGACAGAGAGAGAGAGTCAGAGAGAGACAGAGAGAGGGAGAGGGAGAGAGAGAGACAGAGGGAGAGAGAGAGAGACAGAGAGACAGAGAGAGATACAGAGAGAGAGGGAGACAGAGGGAGAGACAGAGAGAGACAGAGAGAGAGAGTCAGAGAGAGACAGAGAGAGATACAGAGAGAGAGAGAGTCAGAGAGAGACAGAGGGAGAGACAGAGAGAGAGACAGAGAGGGAGAGACAGAGGGAGAGAGAGAGACAGAGAGACGGAGAGAGAGACAGAGAGAGAGACAGAGAGAGACAGAGAGGGAGAGACAGAGAGAGAGACAGAGAGAGGGAGAGACAGAGAGGGAGAGACAGAGGGAGAGAGACGGAGAGAGAGACAGAGAGAGAGACAGAGAGAGTCAGAGAGAGACAGAGAGAGAGAGACAGAGAGAGGGAGAGACAGAGGGGGAGAGAGAGACAGAGAGAGAGACAGAGAGAGACAGAGAGAGAGACAGAGAGGGAGAGACAGAGAGAGGGAGAGAGAGAGGGAGAGAGAGAGACAGAGAGAGGGAGAGTCAGAGAGAGAGACAGAGAGAGAGACAGAGAGAGAGGGAGACAGAGGGAGAAACAGAGAGAGAGACAGAGAGAGATACAGAGAGAGAGAGACAGAGGGAGAGACAGAGAGAGACAGAGAGGGAGAGACAGAGAGAGAGACAGAGAGAGGGAGAGACAGAGAGGGAGAGACAGAGGGAGAGAGACGGAGAGAGAGACAGAGAGAGAGAGAGACAGAGAGAGTCAGAGAGAGACAGAGAGAGAGAGACAGAGAGAGGGAGAGACAGAGGGGGAGAGAGAGACAGAGAGAGACAGAGAGAGAGACAGAGAGGGAGAGACAGAGGGAGAGAGAGAGACAGAGAGGGAGAGTCAGAGAGAGAGACAGAGAGAGACAGAGAGAGAGGGAGACAGAGGGAGAAACAGAGAGAGAGACAGAGAGAGATACAGAGAGAGAGACAGAGGGAGAGACAGAGAGAGACAGAGAGAGAGAGACAGAGGGAGAGAGACAGAGAGAGATACAGAGAGAGAGAGAGGGAGAGAGAGGGAGAGACAGAGGGAGAGAGAGAGACAGAGAGAGAGAGACAGAGAGAGTCAGAGAGAGACAGAGAGAGAGACAGAGGTAGAGACAGAGAGAGGGAGACAGAGGGAGAAACAGAGAGAGATACAGAGAGGGAGAGACAGAGAGAGAGACAGAGAGAGAGAGACAGAGAGAGATACAGACAGAGAGAGATACAGAGACAGAGACAGAGACAGAGAGACAGAGAGAGGGAGAGACAGAGGGAGAGAGAGAGACAGAGAGAGAGACAGAGGGAGAGAGAGACAGAGACAGAGAGAGAGGGAGAGAGAGAGACAGAGAGACGGAGGGAGGGAGATGTGGTGTTTTCTGCCAGGAACAGGTCCTGTGTGATCTGACCAAGGATCAGGGTCAGGATAAGATCAGAAGGGATCCAGAAGAAGAATGCCTTTGCCAGAAGAAGCAGCTTCGCATGGGAGGAGAATTCAACCACCCAGGGCTCTGCTGGAGTATTAATTCTGCCAGAAACAGATGTCAGGAAATGTATTGACACATTGGTAACATTTTCCTATTTCAAGAGTCTGTGGCGGGTATTTGCTACCTTGATCTTGGAGTCCGAGCGGACCATCCCTTAAATAGGAGCCAGCCGTGGGCAGCAGCTGCCAAAAAGGCCGATGCAATCCAGGCTGCATTAACAGAGGGATAGAACAGAGGGATAGATAGTTAACAACCGGTTCTCCCGGATATGTGCAAACCGGCTGAATCCCACCACTGAGCTGGACGCAGCATCCCAAGTGTGACCTTACCAGTGCAGGATAAAGCAACACTAACACTTGATGTGATCTTGATGCTCACTATTTCTCTATTGATGCAGTCTAAGGCTCTTCTTTTTGGAAGCTGCAGCCCAGTGCTGGCTCCTGTTCAAGTGGCTGCCCACCAGGACTCCACGATCCCTCTCGAAGTTCCTACTTTTGAGCCAGGCGCCACCTATTCTATACTGCACGCTAGGTTTTCCTTGCTCAAGTGTAACACCTTACTTTTCTCATCACTGAATTGCATTATGGTGGATAGGGCCCAGTGTTTGGTTGACACAAGTCTGTTTACATCCCTCTGGATTTTGAGCCTATCTTCCAAAATGTTAGCAATTCCACCCCCCAGCTTAGTATCATCTGCCAATTTGATGAATTCTTCTCCTTCCCTCTCATCCAAATAGTTTAGGGAAACCTTGAAGAGCGTTGGGTCCAAGACAGAACCTTGGGGTACCCCACTGTGTGCTTCCCTCCGTATAGCTGTACCTCTATTGAGGACTATGCCATCAGTGTGGTTGGTCAGTCAGTTGTGAACCCTACGTTTTTCTGTCATACCAAACAGTATGTTGTGGTCTACTTTGTCGAAAGCCTTACTGAAGTCCAAGTAAATTATGCCGACAGCATTTCACTGGTCCCTTTAATTGTCACTTTATTAAAGAATAAAATATCATTTATCTTCCATGATCTGTTTTTTAACATCCTATGCTGGTCTTTAGTAATCACCTTGTTTATTTCTAAGTGCTCACAAATCCTCCATTTGATCATCTTTTCCAGGATTTCCCCAGATATTGATGTCAATCTGATTGTCCTATAATTTCTCGGATGCATTTCCCCCCTTTTTTCTAGATTGTTACCACATCAGCTCTTTTCCAGTCCTCTGGTAATTCCCTTGTGTTACAGGAGCTTCGAAGATTAATTCAGTGGCTCTGAGATTATGTCTGCCAGCTTCTTCAGGACCCTGAGATGCAAACCGTCTGGAGCAGGTGATTTGTGCTCGTCCGGAGGGGGCAGATATTTTCTTACTAATTCCTTGCATATGTTGACTCTCATACCTGTTCCATCCTCCTCGGTGCTGCTTTTGATAGGTCGGGCTGTGTCTTCCTTGTGCGCAGAAATAGATGCAAAGAAGGGATTTTTAACAATGAAAGAAAACCCCGCAGAAAGTCCAGTTGCCTCTTGAAAAAAGCACTTTTGGGACATGGAATGAGGCAGTTCTGCTTCCTCCTTGCTGCCTGCCTGCTTCCCGCCATCTGCTTCCATTAGTAAACGAGGAAGCAAAGGCTGAAAATGAAGCAAAGCTAGGAGAATAAGAGGCAAAATCTGGCAAGGAAATCTTCTCCAAATGTGAAAACAGCAAGAAAAAGACAAGAGAAGTGGTGGGCTCCCTCTTAGGTTTAAATGAAAATAACGGCAGAGAAGACGTCTCTTTCCAGGGGAAATGGAGGCTTCCCTGCAGAGGTTGTGGGAGATCCATCACTGGAGGTCTTCAAGAAGAGGTTGAAAAAAAGATGTGCAGCCTTGGGAACTTTTTGTGGGCTTCAACTCCCAGAATTCCCCAGGCGGCATAGCCTAGCTGGCTGGGGAATTCTGAGAGTTGAAGCCCACAAGTCTTAAAGTTCCAAGGATCCCCTATGCCACCCCTCCTACTTGACCAGAGGGCTGGATTAGAAGACCTCCGAGGCCCTTTCCAACGCTTTTATTCTCCTGTTACTCTGGGATGCGAAAAACCCAGAGTAGAAACAACACGAAGGGAATTGGGCGGTCAGTGAAGACGGAGGCTCTGGGAGGGGTGCTGTCCTTCTCCTTCCTCCAGGGCTCTATCCAGGGGGTGTTAATAGGAGGGGAGGGGTCCAGTCCAGACCCCCCCTTTGTGCTGCGCTTGAGGGCTCTCTTTCCCTCCTTAACCTCTCCATGAGGACACTGAGGAGGGGTGAGGGGTCGCCAGGAGGCTGAGGAGGCCCAGCTTTTCATCTCCAGCCCAGGCTTAACAGAATCCCAGAGTTGGAAGGGACCGTGGAGGTCCTCTAGTCCAACCCCCTGCTCAAGCAGGAGACCCTGGGCCATTTCAGATAAAAGCGCATCCTGCCTCTTCTTGAAAACCTCCATGGATGGAGCACCTACGACTTCTAGAGGAGGGAAGCCGTTGGTTAGTCCTTCTCCCCATCAGGAAATGCCTCCTTAGTTCCAGGTTGCTTCTCTCCTGCATTAGCTTCCACCGGTTGCTCCTTGTCCTGCCTCTGGGGGCTTTGGGGAAGAGGTTGACACACACTCACCCCGCCGTCTTCTTTGGGGCAGCCTCTGAGATATCGGAAGGCTGCTCTCCTGTCTCCCCTGGTCCTTCTCTTCATTCAACCAGACCTACCCAGTTCCTGCAACCGTTCCTCGTATGTCTTTGCCTCCAGTCCCCTGCGGCTTCCTAACCGATGCCCTAGACATCTGGTCCCAGCCTCTGGAGGCCGTGGGGGTCTGGATGGGGCCCAACCACTTTGGCTCAACCCAAGCAAGACTGCCCGGCTGTGAATGTTTGGACCTTCCGGGGCTGGGACCATCTTTGTTGTTGGGGGGGGGGAGCTCCCAGAGACCCAGAGTGCCATGGGGGGGGGGGTGTTTCCCTCCTGGATTCATGGCTCCAGGTGGCAACTGTGGCTAGAAAGGCTTTTGCACACCCTGTGCACCAGGGAGGCCCTGCTCACTGTCCCCCGTGACCTTCTGAGCTCTTGTCTGGACTACTGCCACGCACTGTACCTGGGGCTGCCCTTGGAGAGCATTTGGTGGCTGCATGGAGAGTGAATGGTGCCGGCTATTCGGTCCTCCGTGAGCTGCAGTGGCCCCTGGGGAGCGTCCAGGTGCTGCCGTCCCCTTTAAAGCCCTTCAGGGCTTGGGGAGGGGGCTGCCTGAGGGACTCTCTCAGACGCTGCTCATTTATCCCACCGATTCTGCCCTCCGGGATGCCCAGGAAGCCCGGCTGCGGCTGTCAAAGGCCAGAAACCCCCAGCCAGGCTCTTCCGCCTCCTTTGCCTCGGGAGGGCAGGGAACCGTCAGCTCGCAACCACGATTTCTGTTGCTAAGTGAAGCCGTTGTTAAGAGGATTTCCCCCCATTTTATGACCTTTCTTGCCATAACTGTTAAGCGAACCACTGCAGTTATGAAACACACACCAGGGTTGTTAAGTGAAGCCGGCTGTCCTATTGACTTTGCCCGTCAAAAGGTCACAACGAAGGGATTGGCTGACCCCAGAGACTGACCGTCATAAGTATGAACCAGTTGCCCAGCATCCTAATTTTGATCACATGACCATGGGAGGGCTGCAATTGTCGCAAGTGTGAAAAATGGTCACAGGTCAGTGACGTCGTAACTTTGAACGGTCACTGAACTGCTGTAAGTTGAGGAGTAGCCGTATAGGGAAGCACAGCGGCTGAAGCACGAGGGCGGCCGCACACCCTCCCCGTAGAGACAGCCAGGGCACCGCAAGGGGACTCAGACCAGGCAAAGGGGCCACCCTCACCATCCAAGGGGTGGGGTGGGGGGAACAGAAGGAATCCAGGCGCCCTGTGGGGAAAAACTGCCAAGAGCCTGGGTGACGATGCCTGCTACAAAAACCTGGGCACCCTCCAGCACCCAGAGGAGGTCGAGGAGGAGGCCAGAAGGCCCCAGAAGAAGAGCCGAGAAGACCTGAAGACCTAACCCCCCCCCCCCCCCGGGAGGAAATGCCACCCTGGCCATGAATACCTGGGCCATGCCAGGCGTCAGCCGTGCAGATGGGCGAGGGGACTGGGCTGAAGCAGAACTGAAACAGCAGAAGAATAATGGCAGTGAGTCATGTCCTTCATCCTCGCAACGGCATTGACAGTCTGTCCCTACCGAGGAAATTAGGTGGGTGTGGAATGGAACCGTCGCATCGGCAGCTGGAAAGGAAAAAAGCAGGAGAAGGTCTGAAGGACACCCTGGGAGGCCAAAGGGGCCTATCGGGCGAATGGCCAGAGGAGCCAAAGGCCGAAAGAGGCCAGGTCTTGCATATCTGCCACAGAGAACAGGGGGTCCACCTATTCCCCAGAGGCACCTGCGTGCAGAACAAGGAGAGAAGCAACCTTCAACTAAGGAGAACCTTCCTGGCAAGACCATTGATCAGGGGAACAGCTTGCCACTAGAAGTTGTGGGCGCTCCATCATTGCAGGTTTTCAAGAAGAGACTGGACAGCCACTTATTTGAGATGGTACAGGGTCCCCTGCTTGAGCAGAGGGTTGGACTAGAAGACCTCCAAGGTCCCCTCCAACTCTGCTATTCTGTAATTCTGTCAAGAAAGACCAGGCTCTACTTTTCTTTTGGACCCTGAGTGCACAGGTGTAGATCTGTTGAGAAGAGACCATGAGCAACGATGCGTAGGTGAGGTGGAGGGAAGGCCGTCTATTAGTCTACCAGGGGGCCAATTGGCAAGGCCAGGTTTTCAGGCTCCTTTAGAAGGCTGAGAGCTGAGCCTAGGGGGACGGTAGTCCATAGGGTGGGAGCCACGCTGGGAAAGCCCCTTGCCCTGGACCTCGCAAGCTACGGGTCCTCGGCTGGTAAGGTCCAGAGCCTGCCCCTCCCGCTGGAATAAGTGAGGTGGATTGACCACTGGGGGGATTGCTCAGAAGCGCCCAGGCCGTTGGGTGGAGCCTCCTGCCACGGCTGCTACCGGTTGGCTGGATCTGGGCCGAAGGCGGAACAAGCCACCTCTGGGGCTGACCCCACTGGGGCGAGTCGATTCCTGTTGTCGGGTGGAAGTTGCGTTTTCAGATCAACGATCCTCCAAGCGTCTCCTGGCAGTGGGAGGGCTTCCCTGCAGAGGTTGTGGCTTCCAAGGAGAGACCGGAGAGCCATTTCTCTGGAGTGGTGTAGGGCCTCTAGGGCAGGGCTTCAAACTCGAGGCCCTCAGGGTGCTTAGATCTGGAGACAGGAAAGGACCAGCCTGCAGTGAGTCTGCCAGTGGAAAGGGAGCTTGGGAGGGCCCCGCATGCTTCTCCCAGGCTCCGCTTTTGCCCTCGGACCATCCCAGGCATCCTGACATGAGTGGCCTCATGCTGGCCACGCCCACTCTGGCCACGCCCCTGCCATCCCCTGAGTGAAATCGAGTTTTGATAATGTTACCTACTTGGGTCACGAAACGTCTGCCAGAAAACCACCCAGCTAGGAGAGCCCCGAGGAGCCCAGGCTGCGGTTGTTGCTGAGGACGGGGAAACCGGCTCTTCTCCCCCCCCCCCCCAGGGAGGCCCCCAGGGGAGAGGAGCCCCCAAGGCAGAAGCTGGATCCGCTGGTTGGCCTCCCTCCCTCCCTCCTCCGAGGGCAAGGGGGGGGGGGACAGCCGCTCCCCTGGGGGTCAGGGAGGGAGGGGGGGGGTGCTGACATTTCCTGTTCCTGCCTTGATTTGGGGAATGAATCCGGAGACACGGAGGGGCCTCCCCGGAGGGCTGTTCCGTAGGACGAGGGAGAATGGCGGTGCATTATGAAAATCGGCCTTTGTCTGAGAATTGGAAATGGGTCAATGCTGAGCTAAACGAGACTCTGATGGTCTCCATGGTTGCTTAACGTAATGAATGTTGAACAGAACAGAATGCAGAAGAGAAAGGAGCGGAGAAGAGATAATAGAACTAGAAACAGAATATAGAGCAGGGCAGAATAGAATGGAATGGAATGGAATGGAATGGAATGGAATAGAATAGGTTTATTTGGCCAAGGAATCACAAGGCATTTGTCTCGGGGACGCAGGCCCTTGGAGGAGGATGCAAAGCCAGAGAATAAGGATAACTGTACGGATGCCAATCAGAGGAGGGAGTAAAGGAGATCGTAGGAAGGATAATACTACTACAGCCACACCACATGGGTGATAAACGTTAGGCAGCACTGGGAGACTGAGCTGCCCAAGAGAGGGAGGGCAGGAGGGGCAAAATAGTCGTTTTGGCAGGCGATGTCCTCTAGCGCCATCTTGAGGGGAGGAGCTGAAACAGTTTGTGTCCCGGAGGGGAGGGCTCTGCGGATGCTTTCTCAGCCCTCCTTTTGCAACATACGGATGTTCAAGGGAAGGCAGGCACCTACTGACAGATATCAAGGAAGTTCTCTGGGTGACCGTAGGGGAGGACGAGGCCAGGTCGCCCGCAGAGAATCCGACTGATTTGCAGGAAATCCTGAAGCCGTTGTAGGATGCAACCAAATGGCAGCCCAGAAGCTGCCCTGGCTGAGGCCATTTGGAGACTTGCAGTGCTGGCACACTGAAGAAGAGGGACTGAGGGGGGGGGGGATGGAGAGAGTTGGAGTGTTGTAGCCAAAACAAAATACTTTCCCTTGAGAACCAAGGACGTTCCTGCAGGTGCTCGGAAGGAGGGAACTGGAGTCGCCCAGCAACTGGACAGCATCCTGATTGGACTGATGGTTTTGAGAAAGTGACAAAACTTTTACTTTTAATTAGGGGGAAACCACGGGAATAGCCAGAGTCGCTTTTCACCAGCCAATATGACACATCCAATAAAATTATTCTTTGAGGAATTTACCTGCCTTGGAGCTTTGTTTGCTACAGGTCTGTTACTTGGATCCCTGACAGCGAGAGATTGGCTCTGGCAAGGCCGAGGAATTTGGGTCTGGCAACGGAGGCCGCCTGAGGGCCTCACGCAGAAAGAGAGCAATGCAATGGCTGAGCCTCCTCCTCCTCCTCCTCCTCCTCCTCCTCGGGGAACGGGTGGGGGGATGTTTGTGGGGAAAGACAGGAGTGCCTCCGTCCACCACCAGTGGCGATTCTGCCCATGTTGCTACACAGGGCTGGGGGCGGGAGGGGAAGAGGGGCAACAGAGAGACTAAGTTGGCGTCTGAGGGAGGAGGAGGAGGAGGAGGAGGAGGAGGAGGAGGAGGAGGAGGAGGAGGAGGAGGAGGAGGAAGGTGCGTGAGACATTGTGTGATGCAACAAGGAGAGTTTTGATTTTTGAAATTTGTGCATCGCCTCAACAGTCGAAGCCTCCTGAAACCAGGGCTTGTTCCAATCTTGGCCACTTCAATATCTGTGGACTTCAACTCCCAGAATTCCCTAGCCAGCAAGGCTGGGCCCTCCTGGTCTACGTCATTGGCTGTTACTCCTCAGCGAATGGCGCCATCCGCCCTTCCCCCCAATTCCCTCAGCCCATCGTCTCTGCTCTTCCCTCCCTCCCCCCTCTGGCTCTGCTCAGCCCCCCTCCCCCCTCCGCTTTCTCGGTCTTCCTCTTCTCCCCCTCCCATTCACTCTGCTTTCCACGCTGGTCTTGGAGCTCGGCCTTCCCCCCTTGCTTCTCCTCCAGCCCTTGAGCAAGAGTCCATCCTAGGCCCTCCTTCGGCATTCGGTCCACGGCCACTGGTGCCCTGCTCAGTGGCCGCCCAATGGTTCACGCAGAGTGTGGCATTTGCTCCCAGGTGAGCTTGTGGCCTGCATTCCGGGGAGGGTCCCTGCCAGTTCTAAGCTCTTCCGGAGAAGAGGTTCCCCAAATCCCCAGGGCTCCCCCCCTTCCCCCCCCCCTTCATCATCAAGACGGAGAGAGAGGAGGAAGTCTGGCATTTGGAGGCTTGCAAGTCTTAAAGCTGTCAAGTTTGAACACCCCTGGGGTTTTTTCCCTAAAGGGTGAGGGGTGCGAGGGTCTTGGGACTTGACAGCTTTAAGACTTGCAAGCTCCAAATGCCAGAGTTTCTGAGCCAACAGTTTGGTTGCTAAGCAAGAGCGTTGTTAAGTGAGTTTCACCACATTTTACAGGTTGGCCATGCCCCTCGTTATGTGATTGTCCAGCCACTCCCACTCAGTCACATGACTGGCAAGACACTCCCACCCGGTCACATGGCCAGCAAGACACTCCCACCCGGTCACATGGCCAGCAAGACACTCCCACCCATCACATGGCCGGCAAGCCACTCCCACAAAGCAGACCACACCTACAGAAGAAGTTCTAAAAAAATGTGAAACCCCCACTGCCGGGATTCCTGCCTTGCCAGAAAACTGAACACAGAGTCACAGAGTTGGAAGGAACCCTTGAGGCTTTCTAGTCCACCCCACCCACCCACCCTTGCCCAAGGCAGGAGACCTCGTTCCATGCAGTCAGATGGCGGGTCTGGCTCTGAAAACCTCCCTCCCCTCCATTGCCCTGTCAGGAAACCCCTCCTTACTTCCTGGGGCTCTCTTTGAATGAAGCAGCCTGGAGGTTTGATGGCAGGAGGAGGCCCGGGCGGCCACTCGGCTCTTCTGGGGTGAGGAGGAATCTCACCCTGATCCCAGAAACCCCTAAGGACGGGGGTGGGAGGGAGCTGTTTCAGAGAGCCTTTGGGCTGCTCTGGGGGCACCCTCCATGCCATTGGGGGCACTGGGATGCGTTCGTGTAACTTTAAAGATTGGGTGGCAGCAGTGATCAGAATGCAGCGTTGCAGGCTAATTCTGCCCACAGGCAGGGGTTCGAATCCCACCAGGCTCCAGGTTGACTCAGCCTTCCATCCTTCCGAGGTGGGTAAAATGAGGACCCAGATTGTTGGGGGCAAGAGGCTGACTCTGAAAACCGCTTAGAGGGAGCTGGAAAGCACTGGGAAGCGGTAGATAAGTCTAAGGGCAGAGCGCCGGTTCTGAAGCGGCCACGGGCAGCTTCGCCTTGGAGGGTTGCCACTTACCGGGAAGAAGCTCCGGGAGCCGTGGGGGGAGTCGGGGCGGCGGCTGCGGTGGGACAGCCGGCAGCCAAAGTCTGGAATGAAACCTCTGGAAGAAATCCGTGGCAGGCATTCCGTCGCCGCCGCTTTTGCCAAAGGGCTGGGGCAACGCAGGGTGGGCAAGGCCGCCTCCCCTCCCTCCGCCACAGCCGCCGCCACCGCGCTCCGTCCCGAGAAGCCCTCCGGCCGCTGCCCCCGAAACGCCACGCCCGCCCCGTCTCTCGCCCAGGTCGCCCGAGGCAGGGGAGGGTGCCCGCGGGCGCAGGGCTTCATCGGCGGCCTGTGCTGCCCTCCTGTGGCAGCAACGTGCATTGCGGGCGGAGCCGCGAAGGCAGGCGAGAACTCTCTGGTCATTTAATGAAAGCATAAATACATTTCTACAGGCGTATCTTTTTTTTATAATATTTTTTTATTTATTCTTATAAAAATAAAATCATACAAACATAATTTAAAACATATTGCCGTCACAGCGCGAGAAAGCGATAACATTTAAATAACCAAACTTAACATTACCGTCCTAATAATAGGCGTATCAATCCTTCCCTTCCCCAACATCCAGTCAGAGCTGAAGAAGCTTCTTGGATGAGAAGGGAAACGTCTTCCAAGAACACCCCCCCCCCCGAAAGTCCAGTTCCTGGCAGAAGATGTTTCATAACAAGGGAGTAGAAGGGACCCTGGAGGTCTTCAAGTCAACCCCCCCTGCAGGAGGCCAGGACCGTTTCAGACCGTCTGACGAGGGCCCTTCTCTCTGCTCTTTTTGCATCTTGCCAAGTGTGGCCTTGCCAAAGCGGTTATGCCACACTGTGCAATGACAAACCTCACGTGTTCTTGGTGCCATCCCTCCGTTGGTGCAGCCTAGGATTGCATCGGCTCTTTTGGCTCCTGCTGCTGGACACGGCCGGCTCAGGCTTTGGTTTCAAGCCCCTGCCAGACCCCCTTTGTGGTCTCACGGCTGCCCTGAAAAGAGGCACCAGCACTGGACCAGCTGGCGGAGGGGGGGGGGCGGCCTGGGGAAAGAAAAAAAGGAGCTTCATTGTGTTTTCCATCCATTTTTAGTTATCCCGATGGCCTGGCTTGGGATCTAGAAGGAAAGAAACAGCAGGCCACCCCTGCGCATACAAAGAGTACTTTCCCATTTCTCACGAAGGGCCGTGTTTGGCCAATCTCTTCTTCCTCCTTTCGCCTTCCCATGCAGCCAAGCAAGGCTGCCCCCTGAAAACGACTTCTGCTGATATGTCTCCTCATGGGGCCCTGGTTGCTCTCTGAGCTTGGCGGTTTTCTTCCAGATGTTTCATTACCCAACTAGGGAATATTGTCAGGATTGCAAAGAAAGGAGGTTTGGAAAAAGGAGGGGGGGAGGAGGGGGGGGAGGACCGTAGGGGTCCTTGATGGTCTCTGAGCTTGGTGGTTTTCTTGCAGACATTTTATGACCCAACTAGGGAACATCACCAGGGCTAAGATATTATAAACTTAGCATTGATGGTTTTCCTAGTTTGGTAGAGAAACATCTACAAGAAAACAACCAAGGACCCCACAGTCATCCTCCTCCCTGAACCCTCCCCCCCCAGCACTGATGATGTTACCTACTTGGGTCATGAAACATCTGCAGGAAAACCGGCAGACTCAGAGATCACCTCCACATTCCAACCTGAGGTGTTCTCCTCCATGTGTGCTCTGGTGCTCAACTATTACCAGGATGAAGAAGCCCATAGGTGAGGGCCCTGCTGGATGGTGCAATAAAAGCCACCTGGTTCTAAGTGTTAATAAAACAAAGACCATCGTAGATTTTAGAAAGAGCCGGCATGGTCATACTCCACTCTTATCAAGGATGCAGCTCTAGAAGTGGCCACCAGGATTAAGTATCTGGGGGTGCAGATAACTAACAATCTGAATTGGTCTCTCCACACGTCATCACGAGTGAAGTATGAAAACCAGCCCCTGCATTTCCTGAGTCAGGTGCGGAGAGCCATCTCTCTCCTCCTCTCCTGGCCACTTTGTAGAGAGGCACAATTGAGAGTGTTTTAACAAACTGCATCCCTGTTTAGTTTGGTGGTTTCAGCACCTCAGATAGAAAGTCCCTAAAGAGAGTGGTGAGGACAACAGAGAAGATTATAGGAAGCTCACTTATTTTATTTATTTATTTTAATTAGTTTGTTTGTCAAACATGTACGAGATAATAAGTATATATACGTATAAACATGGACATGAACACGGGAAATGGGTATACATAAATGGGGACAATAGGACAGGGACAGTAGGCATGCTGGCGCACTTATGCACGCCCCCTTTATGGACCTCTTAGGAAAGGGATGAGGTCCACACTAGACAGTCTAAGGTCAACATTACGTGGGTTTACGGATGTAACAACAGTCGGCTGGTGCATTCCATTCTTCCTGTCATTCAGGATGCTGCTTATAAGTACTATGTGCTTAGAGCTCAAAGCATTGTTAGAGACCCCACACATCCACTTCACGGTCTGTTTCTGTTGCTCCCCTCTGGGAGGAGGTTTCCAAGTGTTTCTAGCAGGACTAACGGATTCCGTACAGCTTTGTTCCCTGGGCCATCCACCTGGTAACCCCCCAAGGTCCGTTTCTCTTGCCATGTGCATGTATACACCCCAACAACACGGTATTGGCTATGGATATATGCATATTTGTTTATTTATTCATTCAGTCAGTCATGTGTGTGTCTTGTACATTGGAGGTGGTGACCCTTTGAGAGCTGCATGCAATGAAATTTCATTTTAATGTATGCCGATTAGTGGGCATTCCAAGTGACCATCAAGTTATTCTAAGCCCGCGTCCCTCGCGGTGAATGGCCAAAGCAGGAGAGGCTTCCCAGGCCCTCGGCTGCTAGGATCCCACTGCAGGAGGCCGAAGGGTCACACTGACAAACACCCAAATAAAACGAACCAGGGGAGGGGCAGGGGAAACCCGGTCGCCTTCCACCCAGTTAGTCAACCCTCACTGCCCGGTTGTGTTGGGGCAAGTCATTCGGCCTGAAAGGTGGATCCCATTGGGACCAGCCGGCCTACTAAGATCGCTCCCTCCTCCATACTGGCCTCTCCAGAAAGCTCTTGGTGGGCAAAGGAGACCCCCAGATGGTTCAAAGCACCACAGCTGTCCTTGCTGGGTCCAGAAGCTACCTTCTCCCACAGAGGACCATGAATGATGGTTTAAGGCTGTTGACGGGGAGAACCGAGGCGCACAAAAGGCCGGAGACCTGCTGGGCAGCCCCTCCCCTCCCTCCCTCCCTTCCTGCCTCCCCTGCCAGTTCCCAGGGCCGTGGAGTCCGGTGGCCTTGGAATGCGCTTGGACCTGCCCCAGCCCCCAAGGCTTCCCCTGGGAGCCCCTCCCGGCCAGTGGCCCTGGCTTCCCTGGCTGGCCCTCCTGTCCCCCAAGGTCTCTCTGACCTCCGGATGCATCTGCCTGCCTGCACTCGGCCCCTCCTGCACTCCTGTTCCGATCCCCCTTGCCAAGGCCCTGTCAGGGCGGTGGGTGCGAGCCAAGCGGAGGAGATGGGCCTCTCCCTGGAGAACATCAGCCTGTGACAGCGCGGCAGGGAATGCGCCCCTCCCCACATGTGGAGCCTCCCTCTTGCCAAGCCTTCCAAACAGGATGGAGGCACAGATAGATGTAACTATGGCAAAAAGCCTTTGGGCGGTGGGGGTCTCCTCCTGGGGGCCTGCAGAAGACCCTCTCCGGCCATCTTCCTCGGATCCAGGGCCAGCTGTGCGAGGATTGTAAGGGGGGGGAGGAGAGAGGCATCTGGAGGTGTGAAGAGGGGGGGGGGACGTAAAGAGTTCACACATCAGGAAGCCAGGCGTCCTCCTCCTCCCCCCCCCCCTCTTCCCCAAAGCGCCCACCCTCCCGAAATGAGGGGCTCGGGGGTCTGCAGAGTGGACTTGACTTCCGTGAAACAGGCACCACCGCCACCCCCACTCCGGCCGCAGCCCTTGGCGTCTCCCAGGCAAAAGCTACCCGCACACACACTGGCCAGGCACCAGGGCAGCCGGCAGGAAACTCCGCAGCGCCTTGGCCCGGGGGGCTCCAGCCTGGCTGCGCGCGGAGAGCGGGTCGGTGCGGGCAGCCAAGGGCCTGTTAATGGAAGCCAGGTGCGGGGGGCTTTGGGGGAAAGTTCGGAAATCGGGCCTTGTATCCTGTCCAAGGAGGCCGTCCGGGCCGGCGTCGGAGCATGCGCCCCAGCCACAGCTGGCGGAGAGGCAGAGGCTCCCAGCATCTGGCCTGCCTCGCTTGCCTCTGATTAATGGGAGGGAGGGGACGGGCGCAGGAGCCCCTCCAGCCAGACCGCCCCACCACGAAGCGCTCCAATGTGCTGAACTCATCACGGAAACCGTGCCCTCCCCGTGCCCTTCCCAAAGCGAGCCTCACTCCCGGGGCGAACCTTCGCTCTAGACCCCCCCCCGCCCCCTTATTTATTATCACGCCGCTGACTCCGCGCTCTCATAAAGGATCGGTTTCTCTCCCCCCCCACCCCCCGCATGTGTTCATACGGATGTCCCAGAGCCGGCTGGGAAGGGGGGCGGGGGGGGCATACTCTGCAGCAATCTGGGCTCCCCTTCGAGGGGCTGCAAAGAATCAATCAATCAATCAAATGTTTATTTGTATACCGCTCCCTCTCACCCGGAGGGACTCGGGGCGGTGCACAGGGAATATAAAACATAAAAACATACAACAATATAAATATCTAAAATCAAATTAAATTACAATAACCCTGCGCTAAAACCTAAAAAACCTAAAACACTAAACCCCCTAAAAACCCAATTAAAAATTTAAATATACAGACTGGGGGTATAAAAGATAGATTAGGCCAGGCCCGCCTGTTGGAAGAAATACGTTTTGAGCAAAGAAATCGCCCTTTGCCCAGGAAATGCTGGTGGTGGGAGGAGCTTTATGGGGCGAGGGCGCACCGGGTGCCCCAGGCCTGGCTTCGGAGGAGGCGACCCTCCCTTCTGTGCCCCAGGTGTTCCCAAAGCCCCCGTCGGAGAGGCCCGGAGGGCTCGAGCGTGACCTGACCGTGGCATCACCAGGCTCCACCCCGCCAGCCCCTCCAGGGCAAGGCGAGCTTCTGCCCAGCCAACCTTCCCCTTGGATGGGGTCTTTTCCAGCGGCCCTTGACACCGCAGCCTCGGAGTCGGCGCTCTGGGCTCCCCAAGCAGGAAGGCATCTGGCAATGGGCAGGAAGCCTGCTGCGGGCGCCCCTCCCTCCCTCCCGGAGCAGGGCAACCTGAGATGTCAGTCAGGGGGCTCCGCAGAGCCTCCGGGAGGCAGCTGTCTCCACGTTGCAGGGTTGGGGGGCTGATTTATACATACCAGGCCAATAAATTACCTGCCCGGGGCCTCGGGGAGCCATTCCTTGCAACAGCCGCTGCCAGACTTCCAAGGCTTTCCCCCAACAATTAGCTGAAGACAAGGCGAAGGGAGGGCAGAATCCATTTCCAAAGGAGGGTGGGGCTAAGGCCTCGCTCCCCCCCTCCCAAGACCTCATGTCTTCAGCTCACAGTTTTGCCTCCTTTAAAATGGTCCCCTCGTCTTCCGGACCGCTGGGTGTGTGTGTGGGGGGGGACGGGACGACAACGCCACACAACACCTCCCTGGATTCTGCCCCAGGCGACTTGCCTGCCGTCTCTTCCTGCCAACTGGACCGGAGGGAGGGGCCCCTTGGGAGAGGCGGAATCCGGGGGTGCCTGGTGCCCAGGGGCCTTGGTTGCACAACAGCCGTCTTGCACACCGTCTGTCCCTCCTGCCCTGTGCCTGACCAGAATGAGAGAGTTGGAAGGGACCTTGGGGGTCCAACCCCCTGCCTAGAGAGGAAACCCTGTCCCATTCCAGCCTCTTCTTAAAAGCCTCCAGGGATGGAGCAGCCACACGGTCTGGAGGGAAGCCCTTCCGCTGGCTAATTGCTGTCACTGTCAGGAAATTCCTCCTTAGTTCACCAGGTGGCTTCCCTCTCTTGCTTCTCCTCCTCCTTCGGCCTTCAGAGCCAGAGGCCCTGGATGCGTCCAAGGCTTGTCCTGCTTCTTCACCCCACCCCACCCCCTCCCCCCAACCTACAATGAGACCCCCTCCAGGTACCCGCCTGCGCCTCAGTGCTCCCCAGCTGCCATGATGGCCAGGAAGGAGAAGGAGCAGCTCTCCCGGGGGAAACTGAGGCACTAAATGCACTTCTCCCCCTTGGGAGATTCTCCAAGGAGAAATAAAACATGAGCTAACATTTGGAAGCAAAGAAGCAGCCTTAGTAAGTCCTGCCTCTAATCCACTCCTCCCCCCTCACACACACACCAGGGTGGACAAAGCTGACAGGTAGACTGCTCCTAAGGAAGAAGCTTGGTTTAAGCTTCCAATAAGGAAGGTGATCTTTGATCTCTTGGGGTGAAAGAGGTTTTCCTCTGTACAACCCAGGGGTGAAATTCAGCAGGTTCTAACAGGTTCTGGAGAACCGGTAGCAGAGGAGAACCGGTAAATGCCACTCTGACTGGCCCCGCCCCCATCTATTCTCTTCCTCCCCACTCACCAAGCCACGCCCACCAAGCCACACCCACAGAACTCACAGTAAAAAAAAAAAAGAATTTCACCACTGGTACACACACACACCCCAATAACCTTGGCTCTTTTGCAATGTTTCATTTTATTTAGACCCCAGGTGTCCAGCTGCCTTGGCCACTTGTAAGGCCTGTGGACTTCAATTCCCATAGCTGGCTGGGGAACTCTGGGCGTCCACAGGTCTGAAAGTCCCCCAGGTTGGACACCCCTGATTCCAAGAGTGGAGGTAGCCTTGGTCTCTCTGGCGAGGGATGGAAAACGCCCCTGACCCCCTTTTGCCCTCCCAATCCAGAGACCCAGAAGCCGAAGGCCATTTGGGGGCAAAAGCCAGAAAGGGGCCTGACTCTGCTTCCAACAATGTCTTTAGTGATGACAAGACGTATTTGCAATCAGCCCCCCAGGTGCCCAAAACAAACAAGGCCCCCAAATGGTCTCCTTCCTTTTTTTTCTTTTTCTTTTGCAGGATGGGAAAAATAAGAACCATCAGGATTGAAACAAAAGAACAAAAAAAAACCCCAAACAAATAACAAATCCAAGCCTTCTTTTCCATTCTTGTGAATAGGCACAAATACAAACTCTCTCTCTCTCTCACACACACCCCTCTCCCACTGAGGGAGTACGGCCACCTTGTCAACCTCCCCAGCTGTGCAGTGCAGCCGAAGAGCCTCTGCTCAGAAAAACTCACCTCTGCCTTACAACCATTGGTTTCAGGACGGTTTGAAGTTACAACGGCACCGAAAGAGCAATTTATGACCATGTTTCACATTTACAACTGTTGCGGCATCGTTTGTGTGTGTGTGTGTGTGTGTGTGATCAAAATTTGGACACCTGGCAACTGGTTCATAGTGATGGCTATTGCCAGGGGTCGCGTGGCCGCCCTTTTTGTGGCCTTCTGGCCAGCGAAGTCAAGGGGGAAGCCAGATTCACTTAACAACCATGTCACTGACGTCACAACTAGGTTAGAGATGGTTGACCATTGGGGACGAAACTGGGATATTCAACGAAATGAGTGGTATAATGAAATTTGGAGTACGGCTACAAATGATAAATTAACAACAGAAATTAAACTTTAAAAAGTGATGATTAACATAAATAATTATAATGAAATATGGGGGGATTTTATAAAATAATTGTTGGTGGAAGGCGAAGGGAATGAAGCTACTGAAGGATATATGTTGTGTTGGAGGAGACAAGGGCACAATTGGAATATATGGTATTTCTAAGAACAGGGACTCCGCCCGAGTCCCTTCGGGGAGAGGAGGCGGTTAGCAAGTCTAATCAAGAAAGAAAGAAAGAAAGAAAGAAAGAAAGAAAGAAAGAAAGAAAGAAAGAAAGAAAGAAAGAAAGAAAGAAAGAAAGAAAGAAAGAAGGGTGGGGGGAAAGGTTTCCAGGGGGAGGGGATGCACTGTAATCTGTGTTGTTTTCCTTTCTCTTTTGTCTTTCTTGTTTGTATTCAATTATATATGTACTGTTTGTATTATTTGTGGGTTTTTAAAACTAAGGTAACACCTGCAGTTATTCACTTATCTGTTGCAAGAAAGGTCATAAAGTGAGGCAAAATTAACAACTGTCTCACTTAGCAACGGAAATGTTGGGCTCAGTTGTGGTCGTAGGTTGAGGACTACCAGTGCTAACGCAGCTAGTGAGGGATGAGCAAGTAGATTTCTGGGGGTTGGAACCTACTTTCTCTCTCTCTCTCTCTCTTTTCAAGGCTTCTGAGCTGCACTGCTGGCCAGCCTGGGGGGGAGGAAATGGGGGTGCTCTTCCCCGGAGTTGTCCTTCCCCCCCAGAGACTCCGGTTCTCAGGGCCCCAGCTGAGGCACCGACAGCCCCAACCGACCCCCCCCCCAGACCCAACGAAGGCACAACTAGCCACGTGATGCTGGTAGCTCTGAACGGGCAGCTCAGAAGGCCGGGGGCTCTGGTGCCGCATAGCCCAGTCGGACTCGGAATGGAGGCAGCTGAAGCCCCCACAGCCTGGGGCTGCCCCCTGTTGCTCAAGAAAGCCGGAGGGGGCCTCTGGCTTGGTGTGGAGCTCCCTCTCTGCTCCTCCTGTAGTGGGGTGCCCCCGGGGTCCACGGCAGGCTGGACTCTATGGCTGCCTCGGGGTCGCCAGGAGGAGCCCCGTGGTTCTGCTTTAGCCTTCGCCTTTTGGGGTCTGCGTGTGTTTGGGGTGGGGTGGGGGACGGTGCCTAGACAAGTCATTGCGGGCCCTGGGCTGGGAGAGCCCAGCATCCCCAGCTGGATTCGGGGCCTCAGGTAGGACTAGAACTCAGCTCTCCCGGTTTCCAGCTACAGGCCTTAACCACTACACTGAACTTCTTTTCCTGGGTTCAGAGGAGCATGGCTGCCTTCCTGGGGGGCGGGGGGGCCCGCCGCATCCCCAGGAAACGCGGGATCGGTGCCCTTTGCTGCCTGGCATAGTTGCACGCGGCGGCGGCGGCGGCCTTCTGTTCCCCAAGCGCCGCTGCGTCCGTGCAAGAAGCTGTGGGAAAAGGGAAACGAGAACCGCGGGGCTGTGCAAAGCCTCCCCCCCCCCGGCCCCCGCCACGCACCGCAGCTTCCTCTGCCCATTCTCAGCCTCCCGCCCTCCCCGCGCATAGCGCCCACTTTCGCACCGGGTCGGGGAGGCCCGCGGGGTGCAGAAATAGTGGTTCTGGGGGAAGGCCGGGAGGTTTCCGCGTGGACCCTCCTTCCAGGTGAAGTAGCGGCGGGTCTGAGACCAGGTAACTCGAGGCTGTCCGAGGATGACGCCGCCCGCCCGGAGCCTGGGGGCGACCGATGCAGTTTTGTCCTGGCAGGGCCCCGGCGCCCTTCCCTCGCTCCCAGGGCTGCTAGAGGGCTAAAGGGAGCGTCCATGGCCTGCAGCAGTCTACCCGCCAGTGGAGGCGGTTCTGCCTCGCCCCGCTCGCAACACCCTGTGGAGCTGCGACCGAGCCCGTCTGCCAGCAGGAAGTCCCGGGTTGTGGGAACATCACTAACCCTAATCCTGGCCAGTTCCTTTGGGCGAAGCGAAGGGAGAGGCCCGCCCCCGAGTGGACGCTTCTGCGCCCCACGAGGATGGGGGCACTCCCCGCAAAGCCCACCGAGGTGGGGCAGGCAGGTCCCAAGCAGGTCAGAAGCGGGAGAACCACGGCCACGTTCTGGCCGTCGGGCCCCAGAACGAGTCCCTGGGAGGAAGTCCTTAGCCGAAGCCTCGCACCAGCGGCCTCTCGCCCTCCTTGGTCCGGCGTGGAAGGACCGCAGCGCCTCTCCGGAGCGGTTCCTCCCCCTCCCCCGCCAGACCCCTTCCGCTGGGGACATGCCCGTCGAACGGAGCTCTCCTCGTCCGCCAAAACGACAACGGACGTCGGGACACTGGGGGGTGGGAAGCAGGCGAAGGGGGAGCCCACCGCTGACTTCCCTTATTTAGCCGAAGTATTTACCTATTGAAGAGTAGAGCTGAGGCGCGTGTGTGTGCGTGTACGTGTGTATTCTGGTCCTGCAGGTCTGAAAGGTGGGGGAGGGGGGGAAGGGAGGGAAGGGCTGGACCGCCACAAGGGTTCAATTCGCGTTACAATCGATCGGAACCGCCTTTGGAGTCATAGCAAACTTTTTCGTTGTCAAGGAATTTGAAAGACGAGGCAGCCAAGAGGTTTGCAGGACTCCAACCAGCCCCGAAAGTTTCTTTTATGATCGCCCCCCCCCCCCCCCCCAATCCAAAGACATTTTAAAGAACATCTGCGAGTCTTCATTTCGCTCTGAAAGCTCCTTTACTGTCTGGTTGGACTTCAACTGATATTGCGGCCCCTTAAAAGTTAGTGCAAACAACCTTGTTGGTATCAGATCGCAGAAGTCCCTAAACTTCAGACGTTTTAAAAAGTTAACTCTATTCGAAAATATTTGGGGGAGCCGAAGGAAGGAAGTGAAAGTTAAAACGGCCCAATAAATTACCCAGGCCACGAAACTGGGATCGGTTTTTATTCGTTAACAAGCAAGGAAGCCCCGAGAAGGATTCGTTTTCGGTTGAATAAGGTTTTATTTTATTTTTCTTGATTGTTAGTGAGCGCCGCCGGTGGGTCTCTTGAAATAGGTTTTCCAGGTTGAAGTGGTGACGAAAAATATCTCACTAGCAGAAGATCCCGAGTTACGTTTATTTATTTTAAACAAAATGTTTCCCTCCCGCAGAAGCTGCAACGAGGAACATTTAGGCAGCGCCTA
This sequence comes from Rhabdophis nuchalis, assembly GCA_039707465.1. Lineage (NCBI taxonomy): Eukaryota > Metazoa > Chordata > Lepidosauria > Squamata > Natricidae > Rhabdophis > Rhabdophis nuchalis. The sequence continues at coordinate 410,149,249 of CM077643.1, forward strand.
ACGGCCTTCTTGGGGGGGAAACCGGGGGTGGGGTGGGGGGGGGGGGGAGACACCCGAAGCAGCTCAATCCTTTAAAGGCCCCGTTAGCGAACACCATCCGGAAACCGGGGTGAGGGAGTGGGGGCAGGGCCTGGAGGGGTCTTTCATCTCGAGGGAGTGGAAGGCGGCGTCCCTGTCAGCGCGGAGAAAGCGAAAGTGAAAGCCCCCCCCTCTTCACTTTCAGCCCTCCACCTGCCACACCCGAGGTCCAGGGGGGGGCCCTTCTGCGGACTCGGAGGCCCTGGAAAGGCAGCCTTTCATCTCCCGAAAAATCACTTCAGTTTCGTTAATCAGCTTCATAATTATCCCACCCAATTTTTTTCTTTTTTCTTTCCTATTTTATATTCTCGCAAATACGTGAAACGTTCCTGGGCCTGCTTGGATATTTTGGGCCCGAGAACAAGGCGGCCTCTTTCTTCCCCGGGACTGTTTGGCCCCGAGAAAGATCGGGAGGGGGAGGTTTCTTCCAGACAGGGGGGGGGGAGGCCTTTGGGCTGGAAAGGGCCCCCGCAGCCCCTGCCCTCCCCCCAGATTTCCACCACGTGGCCAGGCAAAACTGCCCATTTTCCTGCCCAACCAGAAACCCGCGTCCGTGGCCTGCAGGGACAGAGAGGGATAAGAGGCCCTTGAAGTGGGGCAGAAGGGACCCCGGAGCCCCGTTCGCCTTTCCGCCCCGCCCCTCTTTTTCTTGCTCTTTGCAACCGTCGGGAGGGGGGTGCAGGGAAGTCCGGCGGGGCGCTTGGGGTGGCCTGCTCCCCTCTGGCCCCGCCCGTCAGAGGAAGCTGCCCGGTCCCAGCCAGGGTCTGGTGGCAGCGGAGGAGAGACAGAGGGGCCCTAAAGCTCCTGCCAGAGCCACGAAGAGCCTTCCTGCTGAGGCTCGGAGCCCGCTCTCTCCGCCCAGACGGAAACGCTGGAATCGCTGGGCCCGACCACCGAAGAAGAGTCCCGAATAAAAACAACCATATTTGGGTGGGGGGGATTATGCCACCCCCCCCCCCGCCGACCCGCCTGGCCCGGACCCTGAGCAGCGCAGCGAGGCCTCTGAAGCGGCCCGGAGCAGGATTTGCCGCCTGATCCGCCGAGCCGCGTGGCGACCGCCAGGGGTCGCCGCGCCGGCAGGAGTTGGGGGTCCCTGGGGGTGGGCGGGGAGCGAATTTCTTGGACGGAGGCCGCGGGACGAGTCAAGACCACCGGGGCCCGAAGGGAAAGCCCTGGCAGAGGAAGGCCGGCCGGAGGGAAAAGCGGAGGGGTCCGCATAGCGCCAGCTTCGCCCCGCTCCAACCGCCCCGTCCGGCCCCGGAGACCCACCTGGTGCCCGAGAGGCCGCGCGCCCCTGGCTCCGTCCACGCCGTCCCAGCCGGCTCTCCCGCGCGACGGTCCCCTCGACGGGGCGGTCTGGGCTCCCGGCAGAGCGCGGCCGGTCCTGCTCCGATGGGCGCGCCGCGCTGGCCCCGCCCTGCTCTCGGGGGCCCAGCCTTCCCCTTCCTGCCCCCTTCGCCGGGAGGGGGTCGCGGCGCGGTCTCCTCCCCGGGGCTGCTCCTCCGGGACCCCGCCGGTGGCTCCTCCTCCCGCCGCTCGCTTCCAGCCCCGCTGCCCGCCCGCCCGCTCGCCTGCTAGCTCGGCGCTCGCTGGCTGGCTGGCTCGGAGGCGGAGGAAGCCGCGGCGGCTCCTTGAACACGCCCGAGTTCAGCCCGGGGTCAGGTGGAGTTCGCGGCCCGGCCTTTACCTTTTCCGCCGCCGCGGCGCTCCCGGCACATGGGGACCAGCCGGCGCAGCCTCCACCAAGCGGCCTGAGGCGCTGCGAGGGGCGCAGAGGAGCCGCCGCCGCCGCTGTGGCAGCCGGGCAGAGCCATGCGTGTGCACGCCGACCTCGCCTGCCTGGCCGATCCGACGGGGCTTCCAGGTAAGCCGGGGTGGGTGGGCGGCCAGACTTCGGACTTCGCGCCTCTTGCCCGCTCCCCGAGTCGGCTCTGCCGCGCAGGAAGGGGCGGCTGCCCGGGCTCCCCGCGGGCGGATTCCGAAGTCAGCCGAAGGAAAGGAGCCGCTCATCGGGGCTCCGACCCGTCCCCGAACGGCGGCTCCTCCTGGGGAAGCGGGTGCTGCAGGGGGACCCTGTCCGCCTGGCTGTCCGACTTTCTCCTTCGGCCCCGGAGCCCCGGTGGAGTCCGGAGCCCTCTGGCTCGGGGAAGGGCCTGCTGCGGCCGTGCCTCCCTCATCCGCCCGCCCTGCCTTTGGCCTCCTCGCCCGGCCGAGGCGGCAGCAGCGCCGGCACCCTTCAGCCACGGCTGCCCGTCCCGCGAAGCTTTTGACCGGCGGCGGGGCTGCTTCTGCCGGATTTCAGGGCGGCTTTGGGGGTTTGGACGGCCTTGTCCCGCGCAGGCCAGCCGCCGTACCCGGGGATCCCTCAGCTGGGCAGGGATGCCGGCAGAAGGAGCAAGGTTAGGGGCGCCGGACTAGAGACCGCGAGCGGGGGTGGGCTCTAGCAAAGAACGGCTGTCCCCAGCGGTAAAAGAAGCGGGTTGCCCACCCGCCGTCTTGGGTCGCAGGGCGGTTCCCTAGGCAGGCTGAGCCGCGGCCTCTCCGGCGAAGAGTCACCCTGTCAGCCGGGCTCCCGGGTCTTCTCCGCTCAGGCCTGTAGCCAGCCTCCCCCCCCCCCAAATCCGGCCACTCGCGGTGAATTGAAGGCCCGGGAAGCTTACGGCGCCCGCCTTTCCCTCGCCTCTGGTGGGCGACGGGCAGGGAAAAGGCTCCCGGATCCAGCTGAGTGCTTCTGGGCAGCGCCGAGCGGCCCGGAAGCACCAGGGGTCCGCGTCCGTGGATCTCTCCTGTCGGCGGAGGGGGGCGGGGGAGGCGATGCGAGGTAATTGTAGCGACGCTGCCCCGCCAGGTGTGAAGCCCCACCCGGAGGAGGGCGTGCGAGGCTGTGATCCGGGACCCACCGGGACTGAGCCCCCTCCTCCTCCTCCCCCTCCTCCCTCCGCCGCCTAAGAGGGAAAGCCCCTCTATAAGGGGAGCCGGCGGGCAAGACGAGGCGGCGGAGAGGAGGAGAGGCGCCCGCTTTCTGGGCCTCGGCGTGGCGGGCGAGCGCGGTCAGCGCAACTAAGGCCCGCTGGGCTCTCTCTGCTCCACCCCCGCAGGCGCAGCGATGTTGGATGCCTCGGAGGCGACGGGCCACTCCCGGCAGCTGCTGCTCCAGCTCAACGCGCAGCGCACCAAGGGCTTCCTCTGCGACGTGATCCTGGTGGTGCAGAACGCGCTCTTCCGCGCGCACAAGAACGTGCTGGCGGCCAGCAGCGCCTACCTCAAGGCCTTGGTGGTGCACGACAACCTCATCAACCTGGACCAGGAGATGGTCAGCCCGGCCGTCTTCCGCGCCGTCCTCGACTTCATCTACACCGGCCGCCTGGGCCCCGGCGCAGAGGGCGAGGCTGAGCCGGCCGGCGGCGCAAACCCCGAGCCCGCCTTGGGAGCCGTCCTGGCCGCCGCCAGCTACCTCCAGATCCCGGACCTGGTGGCCTTGTGCAAGAGGAAGCTGAAGCGCTCCGGCAAATACTACCAGCTGCGGGGCGGCGGCAGCGGCGGGAGCTTTTCGGCCTCTGCGCCCTTCGGAAAGCTGGCCAGGGGCCTCCGCGCCGCCACCCCGGTTATCCAGAGTTGCTTCGGGGCTCCGCCGCGGCCGGTGGAGCCGAGCAATCCGCTCAGCACCCACTGCGGGGAGCTGTACGCCGCCGCCGCCGCCGCCGCCGCCGCCCACCCACACGGGCTGTGCCCCCCGCTCTGCGGCCTGGACCTCTCCAAGAAGAGCCCGAACGGACCCTCCCCGCAGCTGCCCCCGCAGCCCCCGTCCGAGAGCCGCCTCAGAGCAGCGGTGGAGAGCCGCGAGGGCATCCTGCCGCCCCGGCCCGAGAGTCCGGCCTTGCTGCCTCCCCACACGGCCTTCGGGGAGCCCGGCTCCACCGCCCCTCTCCAGGCCGCCTTCCCCCACCTGCATCACCGCGGCAGCAGCCCCGGGATAGAGCCCAGCGCTCGCGTCGAGGTGGCGCCGGAATTCCTGTACCGCTGGATGAAGCATGAGCCGCTGGTGGCGGGCTACGTCTTGGAGGAGGAGGAGGAGGAGGAAGACGACGAGGACGACTGTGGCGGCGCCCGGCGGGAGCAGCAGGGAAGCGGCGGCGGCGAGCGAGAACTGGAGCCCCAGGCCCCGTCGCCTCCAGAGCCTCCCGCGCGCCACTACCTGGAGAGCGCGGAGCCCGACGGGGAGGCGGAGGACCTGGAGCCCGACAAGAGCACCAGCGAGGAAACGGGCTGCAGCAGCGGCGGCCCTTCTCCCGCGGGGGGCAGCCTGGAGCGCTACCTGGGCTACGAGCCCGAGAGCTTCGGGGGCGACAACCTCTACGTGTGCATCCCTTGCGGGAAGGGTTTCCCGTCCTCCGAGCAGCTGAACGCGCACGTGGAGGCGCACAACGAGGAGGACGAGCTGTACCGCAAGGAGGCGGCCGAGGCGGCGGCGGCGGCGGCGGGGCAGGGCTCGCCCTACCTGGACAAGGCGCCCCCGCTGCCCGCGGCCCCGCCGCCCCCGCCCCCCTCGGGGGGCCCGCCCGGCTGCGACCTGCTGCGCCCCTACCGCTGCGCCTCCTGCGACAAGGCCTACAAGGACCCGGCCACGCTGCGCCAGCACGAGAAGACGCACTGGCTGACGCGGCCCTACCCCTGCTCCATCTGCGGCAAGAAGTTCACGCAGCGCGGCACCATGACCCGCCACATGCGCAGCCACCTGGGCCTGAAGCCCTTCGCCTGCGACGCCTGCGGGATGCGCTTCACCCGCCAGTACCGCCTGACCGAGCACATGCGCATCCACTCCGGGGAGAAGCCCTACGAGTGCCAGGTGTGCGGGGGGAAGTTCGCCCAGCAGCGCAACCTGCTCAGCCACATGAAGATGCACGCCGCCGCCGCTGCCGCTGCCGCCGCCGGCCCCGACGGGAAGCTGAAGCTGGACTTCCCCGAGGGGGTGCTGGCCATGGCGCGGTTGGCGCAGCAGCCGCCGCCGGACAAGGAGCTCTTCCAGCACACCTCGCACTTCTTGGCGGCCGCCGCCGCCGCCGCTGCCGCCGCCGCCGACCCCAAGGCCGCCCTGGAGAGCCTCTACCTCGGGCTCAGCCCTGACAAGGCGGCCGAGGTCTTCGCTCCGGGCGCCATGGTGGCCGCCGCCCACCACCTGCACAACGACCACCACGCTCGGACCATTGGCCGCTTCTCGCCCCCCTGACGCCCCTCTGCCCGGGCCCGGGAGGAGCCCTTGGTGACTTACTCCCGGAACTGGCCGCCCACCAGGGCCGACCCCCGGCTGCGCGCCCGGCTCTTCCGCTGCGCTTTCGCGCTGCCCTCCCGTTTCCCGCGGGCCCTCCGCCTGGCCAAGTGCAGCCAACTCGTCCCTACCTCAAACGGGGCCCTCCGCCTCGGAGCGCGGAGGTCCCTGGCTGCAGCGGAGGGCGCGCCGGGCAGGGCCTTTGCCATCGAGCGGGTTCAGGCCACTCTCCCCGCTGCAGAAGAGCCTCGGCTTGTAGGGACGAGGAAGGACGACGGGTGAGCCGGACTGAGCCAGCTGCCTCTCGCCCCAGCCTGGAGAGGACCTAGCAGCATAGGTAGCTGGCGGGGGCAAGCCCTCCTCCCATTTCGGCTGCCAGGTTGCCTAGCTGGGGGGGGGGGTATGTGTGTCTCCGAATCACAGCCCCCCCTCTGCCTCGGGGAGGGATGGAGAGGTGGGTCAAGCCGGCCTCTTGGCGAGACCCTCACGAAACGCTCCTGAACAGGTGTAGGTCTCCCCTCCGGAGGCAGAAAAAGCTCGCAACGACCCCCCTCGGGAGTGGGGGGGCGCGTTCTTGTGGCAGCCAGATCCTGTCCTGCCTTTCTGGGCCGGGGAGAGTCCTCGCCCCCGCATGGCCCTCCAGCCGCAGAGGCTAAGGCAGGGGAGCCCCAAAACGGCAGCCCTCGAGACGCCTGTCCGATGGCAGAGGAGCCCTTGCCCGGCCTCAAGACCCCAGAAGGCGGGGGGTGGGGGGAGACGGTGCAAAGCCCAATCGGCCCGCTCGCAGGGGCCTTGCGGTGCGCTGGAGCCGCTGCCTCGCAGGGAGGGAAGGAGGGAGGGAGGGAGGGAGGCTCTGGGGCAGCTGGTTGAAAACTGCTGGTCCGCCTTGGGATGGGGGGGGGGATGTTTCCTCAAACCTGTATTGCAATGTGAAAAGGAGAGGGTGCCCCCCTCCCCCCCCCGATTGTGGGTGTCAAAGGGGAAGGCAGGTGGCAGTCCCCTCTCTGGGCACCAAGTGTAGCCCCCCCCTCCCCTGAAGACCCTGCCTTGCTTTCAGGAGGGGGCACCCAGGACCCCAATAATGCTCGACAAGGACAAGAGCCTGGCTGCTTGTCTGCTTCCTTGAGGAGGGGGGAGGGTCATCTGGGCCCCAGGGGGTCTGGCCCTTCCCTCCGTGGGGCCTCTGCTGCACTTGTAGGGGGTGGGGGGCTCTAGGTCGGCCCACCCAGCTGCCCCTCTGACCCCACCCCGCCCCCCACCCCCACCCCCCACCCAACCACGGAAAAATGTGAAACTGCTCTGTCTTTGCACACCCCTCCTTGCCTCCCCCCCCCCGCCCTCCCCCCTTGGGCTGTGTCTTCATCTGAGCCAGCTGCCTCTCCCCCCAGCCCTGAGAGGACCTAGTGGGAGCTGCCCCCCCCCCCGGGAGAGGGACCCCCACCCAAAGGAAACTCAGCACCCGAAGGGGCCTTCTGTAGTCTTGGGGAAGAGATGTGGGGTGTTTTGTACCAGGATCCCAAACCAAGTAAGATTCAAACATCCCAGAACAAAACGAAGCAATAAAGGTTTTTTAACACGGCTGCCACCGTCCAGGCCTCTGCTTCCTTCAGTGGGGCTGTGGTGGGGGCCGGGGAGGGGGGAGCCTGAACGGATGAGGGTCCTTTAGGGAGAAGCAAGGCCCAGAAAAGCCGGAGGGTGCATCCCATCTCCCCCCTTCCTTTGGCATGGGTGGCCGTGTCTGCATGGGCCTGAGAGAAGTGGGGGGGGGGGGGGGCGAAGAGGGTGGCAGGGGTTGGGAGGGGGGCTGGGGCCTCCGCAATGTCAGAAAGTGCTGGAGGGGAGGGGGGGTGTAGCGCAGGTGCCTTGCCCTGTTTGCACAGCTGACGCAGGAAGTGGGAAGGGGTCAGCTCCCCCCAGGGACCCCCACGCTTGGCTGCTCAGAGGAAATTCTCCCCCACTTCCTTCAGAGGCTGAGATCTGGCCGAAGAGCCCAGCATCGGCCACCAGCCACCACCGCTGGGCACCGCTATTCCGTCCACGCCCAGTGGCAGCCATGCTCCCCTTTGATGCGTGTGGCATGTTGTCTGCTCCCTATACACAGCACACGCCTTGAGCATGATGGCCTGGTCCAGCCATCCTCAGAAGGGCTTCGTGGATTGCACTGATCCAACGGCCGGCTGGTTTGGTTGGGGGTCTGCGGGGTGGGGGATGTGCTGGTCCTTTGTAGTTTGCTGTTGTGGGAAGAGCCCAAAGGTGGCTTAGGCCCCCGTATGGCATTCTGGGGGGCTTCCCCTTCGGCCTCTTGTCTCCTGCAGTCGCCTCCCCCCCTTCCTCCTCTCCCGGGGAGCCCCAGGCCCAAAGGAAGCAGCCCAGAGTCAGACTTCTACTAAAACCTTTATTAAGAAAACAACGGAAGAAAGGTGGACATCAGGCCCTCCGTCCAAGCCAGAGGCAGGGGCTGCGCAGGGTGGGAGAGACCCCCCTTCTCTCCTCGGCCAAGGGAGGGGCACGCACTCCTTGCCCACTGTGGGCAAATCCCCTCCAAAGGGCCCCTCAGTCGGGCTCCTCTGCCCCACAGCAAACCAGCCCTCCCCAACAACGACAGTCCCGTCAGGTGGCCCCCCTGGGGCTCTCTGCCACCTCCCCCCCCCACAAGGGGCAGGAGAGTCTTCCCATGGGGAAGCAACTCTGCCCTCCCAGGCAGCCACTTTGGGAGCCCCGAGGGGCACAAACACTCCAGCTGGACCCCCAGGCCCCTTTCCTCTCCCCCAGGGCGGCTTGACCGGCCATCGACCCCCCCTCCCCCAGCCTCCTTAAGGGGAACCCCTGCCTTCTCTCCCCAGCCTCCCCCACAGGGCAAGCGCAGGCTTGGCTGGGCAGGGGTGCCAGGCAGGAACGGGGAGGCTGGCTGAGTCCATGGCCCACAGGAAGGAGGGGCCGGAAGGGGGCACGGATGAGGGAGGGAGGGAGGGAGGGGCTAAAACCCTGAGACAGACACTTGGGGAGGGGGCTGCTGATGGAAATGGGAGGTGGTGCCCCCCCCCCCGGTTGCTGATGGGGCCAAGGGGCTCCTGGCTGCCCTTCCTCACCTGCTCCAGAGGGGCCCAGCCTGGCGAGGGCTGCAGAGGCCCCTCCAGCTGAGCCAGGGGGGGTGAGAGGGCACCCCGACCGGCCTCTCCTCCTCGCCCCTTGCTCGCCCTCGCCCCCCTCCACAGCCAGACGCCTGTCCGGGGCTCCTCCTCCCCACAGCACGGCCATTCCAGGTGGAGTAGAAGAGGCTGCCTTTATTGTGCTGGGTTTTCTCCTGGAAGGACGAGGGGTGGGTGGGGGGGGTGGCAGTGGTGGCAGCACAACAGCCCTGGCACGGGGCACGGGCACGCCCGGAGGCCACCCTCCAGGTTGGCAACGAGACGCACGGCTTCCCAGGGAAGGCCTCCGCTCAGCCCTCCTGGGCCCACCGCAGGAAGGTGGGGATGTCCCTCACGGGCACGTTGCGGGTCAAGGCCTTCACCCGCAGGTTCCGGTCGTCGGTCAGCAGCACCACCTCCCGCAGCAGCCGGATGGGGTCATCTGCAGAAGGCGGGGAGGACGGGTCAGCGGCCGCTCTGCCTGCCCCCCCCTCCCACAGAACCTTCCCAGGGCTGAACCGTGAGCCCCCCCCCTGGGCCAGGCAGCAGCCAGGAGGCGGGTTGCTAGAAACCAGAGGCTGTCAGAGTGTCAGGCCCCATCCGCCATAATCCCCTGATCCCCCACTCCGTCCCAGCCAGGCATAAACACTGCGCAAGGCCTCCTCCCTCCAGCTGACAAGTTAAGCTGCTCAGAATCTGGCCCGACAGGCCTGGGGCCGGCCGAGCAGCTGCGGCCCCCACTTCCAGCCCCCCCCCCTCTGGAAACGGCTCTGGAGCAGCCGGCAGAAGGGGCCCCTCCTCCTCCCAGGGGGGGGCACCCAACGTCCCCCCTCTGCCGGCTTCTCCCACCCTCCCCCAGAGCCCCTCCCTCACCTTTCTTGGCCGGCATGAAGTCCTTGGCCCTGTCGTTGCAATAGTGGAGGCAGCAGGAGAGGATCAGGTCATCGTTGTTTCCCTGGGGGAAAGGGGGGGGGGCGGAGAGGTTGAGGGAAAAGGCTCCTGTCCCATTGGGGGGCGGCTGCCCACCTCACAGGGCAAAGCTGCCCCTCCTGGCCGGAAGGCCAGTCCAGCCTTTTCCTTCTCCCAGGGGAGGCCGGAGGGGGCAGCTGCCATGGGGAGGGGCCCAACGTCTCACTGGGGCGGCAGCAGGAAAGGCCCCCCATGGGAGGGAGGGGAGTGCAGCCCTGATGGCCACTGGAGAGCCCCGGACACTTGGGAGAATTCGAGCCCCCTCCCACTTCCTCCCTGCATCTCTGCAGGTGCCTCTCCTGCTTCTTCTGCCTGTGTGTGTGTGTGTGTGTGTGTGTGGTTGTGGGCGGGGACTGAGCCACTCAGGGGGAGGAGCCTCTGGACGCTCTGCAGCCTGGGATCGAGGGCAGCCGTTGGCCGCTTCTCCCAGGAAGGGCCCAGAGAGGCCCTCAAACCCTCAGGGACTCCATGACCCCCCCCCCCAGGCTCCACCCAGGCCTGGGCCCTTTCCACACAGACACACACACACCGCGCTTGTCTCTGCCCACTCTGCCGTCCGTAGAAAGGTTCCGATCCGGGCGGCCGTACCTGCTGGCGGGAGATGTCCTCACTGCGGAAGGAGATGGACTCGAGCTCGTTGCCCCGGCTGGTCAGGGCCCGGATGTAGCTGTCGCGCCTCTCGAAGCAGGACTCCAGGAAGTCCACGGCCTTGCGGGCCCGGTCCTGCAGCAGGCGGCTGTAGCCCCCCACCCGGTGCTCCGATTCGGGGCCCTTGGCCAGGCCGTCCAGCTCGTTGATGACTGGCAGGGGGGAAGGGAGAGGGGGAGGATTCGCACGCGGGCCTCAGGTCCCGCCCGGCCTAAGTGGGGTGGGGGTGGGGGGGTGAGGCGAAGGGAGGGAGGGAGGGAGGGAGGGGGCCTGTTGGGGAGCGTGGGACCCAGCCAGGGCCGGAGGGATCCTGTGGGAGGCCTGATCCGCTGGTCCTTCTGGGCAGCCAGCCGGGCCAAGAGCTGAGATCAAGAGGGAACTCTGCGTCCCTTGGAGTTGGGGGGGGGTCTCCTCCCCCTGCCTCCAGCCCCCACCACCACCACCAGGGCCCAGGACGGCTTCCAGCACAGGGCTGCCCCCCCTCCCCCCCCAGCCCCAGCAGGCAGAGGGGAGGCGCAGGGCCTGCCTGTGTGGGGCACATCAAACGGCCTGCAGATGACCGGCCGGAGGGACGGGGGGGGGGGGGGAAGGGGGGGAAGCTGCTCCTCCATCCGAAATCCGTCCAAGCCAAACAGCCTTCAAAGGAGAGGCTTGTTTGCGCTCCTGCCCAGCCTGGCTTCTCCACCCACAGACAGCCAGCGGGCTCGGCTTCAGGGCAGGCGGAGGGCGGGGAGAGAGAGAGAGAGAAGGGGGGAAGGAGCCAGGGAAGCCAGCCCCAGTGGGTGGGCAGCGGCCCCAGGAGGCTTTAACTCTTGGTTGCCCCGACCCGACGGGGCAGCAGGCCTGGGGGCCACGGAAGGAAGCCCCCCCCCCTTCATGCAGCTTGGAGGAGGAGCCCACTCCCCTCGCCAGCCCCCCCCCCCCCGGACAGAGAGGGCGCCCCGTCTCCTGGGAGGATGGCCGGAGCCCAGTTCCTTCTGCACTTGGGGGGGGGGGAGCGAAAGGAGGGTGCCCATTGTCCCCCCCCCCCCCTGCAGACCACCCAGCAGCCGTTATCTGCTGCCCGCGGAGTGTTTAGCCCTGGCAGGAGCCGCCTCTGCTCAGCTGCAGCTTTATAAGGAGAGGCGGGAGAGCCAGACTTGGGGGGGGGGGGGGGGACGGGACGGTTCCTGCAGGCTCCCACCCAGCTGCGCCCCCCCTCCGTTCCTGCCCTGGACTCCCTGGACTCCCAGGACGCTGGGTGCTCCCTCGGCAGCCCCTTCCCCAGGCTGATTTTGCGCCCGGGAGAGGCGGGAGGCTGCGAAGGGCGGCTGGGGAGAGGTCCAGGGAGGGCTGGGCGGAGGTGGGGGAGGAGGAAGGAGACCCCCATTTATCTCCTTCTCGCCTGGGGGGGGGCAATGGGGGAGGAGGGGCTCACCAATCAGGGGCACCACCAGGATGAACTGCCTGCACTCCAGCAGCTTGGCCAGGCTGCCCAGGTGGTCGATGAAGCCGTTGGTGTCCGGGACGAGGAAGACCGGCCGGATCTCCAGTTCCATCTGCCTGACCTGCGCCTGGTCCTTCAGCACCGCCTGCGAGACCCCCGGACACCTTAGCCACCCCAGTCTGCCAAGGAGCAGCCCCACCCTCAGGCAGGACTGGGCAGGGGGGGAGCTGGGGGGCTCCCTCCCTCCCTCCCTCCAGAAACCACTTTTGGGAACCAGGGTTTGGAAGGGGGAGGGGATCATTTGTCCGGGATGGTGCGAGGCAGGAGTGCCCAATCTTGGACTTCAACTCCCAGAATCCCCCAGGCAGCGCGGGGTCTTAAAGAGGCCAAGGTTGGACACCCTGGGTATAAGGTCTCTTGGGTTGGACTAGCAGACCTCTAAGGCCCCTTCCAGCCTTACGATGCTAGGACTGTGTTTTGAGGGGAGCTCGTGACGCTGGCCCCCCCTCCCCTCCCGGGACAAAAGGCAGACGAGGCTGCTTCTCTAAGCGACCGTCACTCTCACTGTTCAGGGTGCCAAACGACCGAGGGAGGGGGCTGCCTGAAAGACCAGGGGGAACCCCAACCCCCGCCCCTCCCTCCGAAATGCTGGGCGTGTCCATGCAGCTGTGGGCGGGGGTTGCAAGAAAAGACGCAGGGGGATCCCAGAGGTTTCATTAAGTGGCCCACGGAGCCATTGTTACAAAAGGAGAGAGCTGAAGGGACCTTCTAGAGGTCCTCTAGACCGGCCTCTGCTCAAAGCACGGAGCCAGAGGGGGGCCTGGGAAGCCCCGGGGAGCCGGAGGGGGCTTCTGCCCTGGCCAGGGGAGGAGGGGCGAGAGGGCGGCCCCCGGGCCCTTTGCCCCACACGCCCGTCGTCCCTGCTGGGTGCCGTGACCGGCGTGCCCTGTGCCCTTCCGAGGCTCTTGGCCCGACTGGCAGGCTCCAGGCTGCTCTGTGCCGGCTGTCACGTCCCATCGGCTCCCCTGGGCTGGCCAGCAAGAGGACGACAGGAAGCCGGCAGCCGGGGGCCCTGCCAAGCCTCCCTCCCCCGCCACAAGGAAGCCGGCCTCAGGAGGGGGCCCTTTGCCTTGGCAGAGGCCGGATGGGAGGGGGGGCAAGGACAGGACGAGCCTCCCCCCTCCCATCAAGGGGCAAGTGCACAGCCCCGCATGCAGGGGGGGGGGGCCCGGCTGACGCCTTCCTCTTCCCCTGGGGGGGGGGGGGCAGCCGCCCGGGACGTGTCCGCTGCCCAGGAGGACTCGTCTGCCCCCCAGCGTGGCGGAGGGGCTGGGTGGGGGTGCCCTTCCGCTGCTGGCAGGTGTGCGGGCGCTGGCTCATTGTTTCCCAGCGTGAAAGGAGGGCCGGCCGGCCGGCTGGGGCTAAATTTAGCCACAGGCAGTCTCCCCCGCCCCCCCCCTCCCTGCAGCTCTGGCCACTGCTGCTGCTGCCGCTGCATCTCCCTGGGGAGGGTCTGCCCTGCCCAGGAAAGACTGGGGCTGAGAGAGAGGGGGGTGGGTGGGGGGGAGGCCTGGGTTGTGCTTCAGGTGGGCAGCTCTGCTCCAGAGAGGGAGGCCTGGGCATCTTTGCCTCCAAGCAGGCTGGGCAGCCGCTGTGCCTGGGGGGCTGGAGGGTCCCCTCCCCCCAACCCGGCCCCCTGAGGCCCTGCGTCCCACTTACTGCCCTCCCCTGGGTGGCCAGAGACCCCTCCCCCTCCAGGGGACTGGATGCCCGGTCAGTCCAGCCAGAGGAGCCCCCGGATCCCCTGCCAGCTGAGGGTCCCAGCCGAGAGGAGCCCCCCAGGAGGGCAGAGCGGAAGGAGCTGAGAGGGCAGGAGGGGGGGGGGGTGACTGGGACTGTTGCAGGTAGGAGGCCCCAGCGTCCCTGTCTGTGTCCCTCTCTGCCCTTTGCCCCCCCCCTCCCAACCCTGCCACTGGCCACGGGGTCCTGGTGGGCAGAGGGGCTCCCCCTGGGCGGCTGCGGTGGGGCCTGGGGAGCCAATGGGGGGGGGGGGGCTTCTGGGCCAACAGCCGGTGGGCACCCATGTGGAGCCTCTCCCAGGAGGCCCTTCGGAGGCCCTGTTTTACGGCAGAGTTCAGGCTCCCGGCTGGACAGGTGTGCCTGGCTGGGCTTTGAGGCTGGGCAAGGGGAGAGTGGTGGGGGCAGGAGGGCCTGGGGGGCACCCGAGGGGCAGGGCTGGGCCTTCGAAAGGGGCCGGAGGCCACTGGGGTCCCTGCCTCCCCACACCGGACGCTCTGCCTGTGTGTGTGTGTGTGGGGGGGGGATCCGGCCGAGGGGGCTGCACCCACCTGGATCTTGTCCTGCCGGCGCTGTTGCTCGGCCACCTTCCTGGCCAGCACCTGCTTCTTGGCCCGCAGCTCCCGAATGTCCAGCTCGCCCCCGCTGCCCTCGGCCTCCTCCGAGTCGTCAGGCAAGGCCTCCATGTGGACGTCCTCCTCCTTCCAGCAGAGATGAAGGAAGAGCGCCATGGCAACGGACCCTCCCGCCCGGCCTCTCCCACGGAGGGAGGGGGGTGGGGAGATCCTGGGGTGCCCCTAAAGGGAGGGGAGGGTCCCCCCCTCCAACCCCCCTCCACCTGCAGCTGGCGGGCAGGGAGGGGGAGGGGGGGGAGCAGAGCCTTCCTCCTCCTCCTCCTCCTCCTCCTCCTACAGGAACACGCTGGGGCAGCAAAACAAGAGGCGAGATTCCTTAATCACATCAGGATGTGAGAGAGGCGGGGGGGGCAGGGGGGGGAGTGAAATCCCCCCCCCAACTGCCCCATCCGTCCCTCTTCCTGTCCGTGTGCTGGAGGTGCCCCCCCCCACTCCATCCTGAGCCCCCCTCCCTCTCCCCCTCCCTGCTGGGCCTGAGCTGCACATTATTAAAGCTCTGCCCCCCCTCATCCCCCCCCCCCACTCTCCTTGCCGAGAGCATCTGGAAGTCATCGGGGCTCCCCAGAGGGGCGTTTGGGTGGGACTGGCAGGAAAGGGCACCGGCACTCGGGGGACGCCACGCACAGCCCCCCCCCCTTTACACAGAGTGGGGGGGGGGAGTGCACGGCCGGGCCACCCCCCCCTGCCCCCCCTCCCTGCCCACTACCTGCTCCTCCTGCAGTTGTTCTCCCTGCTGGCTGCCGGCCGCTTCCTTTCCCGTGGCGTCTGGGCTGGGGGCCACGGACACGTATTTTCCACCCTTGAATGCCAGCAAGGGCTCCTCCTGCCCACAGAGGGCTTCCAGGAAATACTTCAGCACCGTCACCCGCTTGCAGTCGGCCGCAATGACCTGCGCAGGAGGAGGAGGAGGAAGGAGGGCAGAGGGGAAGGAGGAAGGAAGGGAAGGCAGGGAGAGAGAAAGGGAAAGAAGGAAGGGGAGGAAGGAAAAAGAGGAGAGGAGGAAGAAAGGAGGGATGGAAGGAAGGAAGGAGAGGGGAAGGGGAAGGGAGGTGTGGGAGAGACAATGTCCCCCTCCCAGTTAGAGAACCTCAAGACTGCTGAGGAGACCCCCCCTGCGCTCCTCCCTCTGTGGGACCCCCACCCTCCTCCCTGGCCAGCCCAGAGGCCCCGGGAAGCCCCCTCCCCCCAAAACCCACCCCCACCCCACCCCACCCCCCACCCTCAAGACTGGAGCCCTGGGAGTGGGGAGGACCCCCCGCCCAGCTCAGAGACCCTCCTTCTGCCAACAGAGCCCAGAGACCCCCCCCCCACGGACCCTCCTGGCTGGGTAGGAGCACTCGGGCCCCACCTGTCCTCCCCCAGGAACAGGATGGCTGCCCTCCCCCTCCCTCCCTCTCTCCCTCCCCTGGACCTTCGGATTCTGGAGGGCCCCATGGAGGAAGGAAGGGAGCCCCCACCCCTTTTTTCTGCAGCACCCCAAAATCCCCCCCCCCGCTCCCCCTTCCTCAGAAAAGCCCCCCCCCCAGGCCTTCTGAGGGCCCTCTTCTCCAGCCCCCCCCAACTCCTTCCAGAAGGGGCTCAGAGGCTCCCAATGGGCACAGGGCGTCCTTGACTTACAACCACAAAGGAGCCCCAAACGTCTCTTGCTAAGAGAGAGACGGTGCTGAAGTGAGTTTGGCCTCAGTTTAGGTCCTTTCCTGACACAGTTGCTAAGTGAGTCACTGAAGTCTTTAAGTGAGTCACACGGTTGTTAAGTGAATCTGGCTGCCCCCACTGACGTTGCTTGCCAGAGGGTCATAAAAGGGACACCACGACCGTCATAAATGTGAGTCAGTCACCCAATTTTGTTCCTCTGACGGCCGTCAGTCAAGCAGACCTACCCCACTTTTTTCAGCGCTGCTGGAATATCGAATGGTTACTAAACAAATCGCCGTAAGTCGAGCGCTGCCTGCCCCCCTGCCTGCCCACAAAGTGCTCTGGGGCTGCTGAGCGTCTCCAAGGGGGGGGCGGGGGCTGCCGTTGCCCTCTGGCCCCCCCCGGAGGCTGGGCACAGGGATGCCACCCCCCATCGCCCACGGCTAGGCCCCTGCACCCCCCCCCCACTGCAGCAGAGGCCGGGACCCTCCAGGCCAAAGCACAGGAGCAGAGGGACCGAGGGGGAGGGGGCAGGGGGGCTGCCCCTCCCTCCCAGGGGCCAGGAGTGGTGAAGGGGGGGGGGCAGGGAAGGCCTGGGCTGAGCTGGGCCGGGTGTGTGGGGAGGGGGGGCATGGGGGGGCAGTCTGTTGACCCCACTGTCACCTAGGCGGCCCCTCCCTCCTGGCTCCTGCAGGAAGCAAGGGAGGCTCCACCCCCCCCCAGTGGCCCATTGTGTCTATGACTCTAACATACCCCCCCCCCCCCGGACAGGGGCTGGCCTGCCTCGCAAGGCTGGGCGCAGGAGAGCTATTTATACCTGCCACATTTCCTGTTGCCTCTCTCTCCCCCTCCTCCTCCTCTCTGGCATTGCAACCCCCTCCCTCCCGCAACACCCCCTCTGGAACCCCCCCAGCAGCCAGAGGCCTAGAAGAGTCCGAAGAGGGCAAATTAATTGCTCCAATTAAAAGCAAAGGATTCCCCCTCTGGCCAGGCTACCTTGTGGGTCCTTGTGGGGGGTGGGAGTGGCAGGCCAGAGGCCCCCGAGGGGCCCCCAAGGGGTCTGGGGGGGAGGGGCCCTTGCAGCCCTCCGTCTGCAAGGCGTTTGCACCCGAAGCCTGGCGGGGCCACCTGGCAGCCGGCCTTTCCCCCACCGGCCCCCCTCCCATTCCCAGGCTGCCCCCTCCTCCATTGGGCCAAGGAGGGGGCCTGGCGGGAGGGCTGCCCCCAGGGACCCAACCCCAAGGGCCGGAGAGGCGCAGAGGAGGAGCCCTCCCTTTGAGCAGATGAACAGAGCCGGAAGGGACCTTGTGGGTCATCTAGTCCAACCCTACGCCACTTGGAGTTGTCAGTCCTGCAGGATCCTGCCCCCCCCTCCCCCGGCTTCATGGAAACAGCTGGATCCTGCAGGGGGGGAGGGGGGGGAGGGGCCGGGCTCCAGTCAGTGGATGTCCCTCGGCCACTGCGGCCAGGCCCTTCGGAGGAGGGAGGGAGGGAGGGAGGGAGGCTGGTGGTGGCCAAAGGATGCCAAGGCTGATCCAGGGATGCCACACGGCCCATTGACCAGAAAGGCGAGCAGGGGCCCCTGCCTGCCTCCCCCCCCCCCTTCAATGGAGCCTCCAGCCTGGGCAGAGCAAGGGGGCTGAAGGCTCCCGGGGCCAGAGAGGAGCAGCCTTCCACAGGCAGACGGGCCCTTCCTCATCTGGGCATGGCGGGGCAGCCCCTGTCTGCCTGCGGAGGCTGGTCTCTTCCAACAAGAGAGGAGGAGGAGGAGAAAGACGGAGAGGAAGGGAAAGGAGGAGGAGGAGGAGAAGGAGAAAGACAAAGTGGAGGAGAAGAAGGAAGAGAAGGAGAAAGGAGGAGGAGGAGGGGAGCCCCCATCCAGCCATCCTTGCTCTCTGCCCAGGGGGCTCTGAGTGGGCTCAGGGCAGGCCGGACTTGCCCAGGGCTGGTTGGAGGGGGGGATCGGAGGCAGGCGCTTGCAGGGGGGGGGGAGGGAGAGAAATGGGGAGGGGCTTAGCTGGGGGAGGGGCTGTGCACTCACGGGCCAAGCCAAGTGGAGCCCCCCCCTTCCTCCCCCCAGCCCCCAAATCTTTGGTCTTGATCAGAATTAGCTCAGCCTTTCCAAGCGGAGGAGGGGGAGGGGGGAGGGGGGAATGGGCTGCAGCTGGCCAGATGTTGTGGGTGGAGGGGATCCCGCCGCCTGCCCCTTCCAGACGAGGCCTGGGTGCCAGCAGCAGCGGAGGAGGGAGGCCTTCTGCCAGCCGGGCCCCCTTCCTCTTCCCCCTTCCCCCGAGGGGCTGAGGGCTGCCCGGGGGCTGCAGGAGGGGGGGGGAGAGCTGGCGACCCCCAAAGGAGGACCCTCTCCCAGGGCCTGAGGGGGGCTGCCCCAAAGGAGGGTGCGTGGGTGAGGGGTTTTCCCCTATTCTCCTCCAAAGAGGAGGCTGCCCCCACAGAGAACCCCCCCTCCCCCCCCACTTAATTCAGGTGAAGCCCCCCCCCGGAGGACGGAAGAGGAGGAGGAGGAAGAGCCCCCCTCCTTCTGGTGGGGGGGGTGACTAGGGGAGGGGGCTGCGTGGGGGGGGGAGGAAGGAGACGCTTCTTCCCTGCCCTGCTTTGTGACGCGACCCCCAAGGCAGAGATTGGGAGGACGGAGGGCAGCCGGTCCTCGACTTACAGCAACTCCCTTGGGGAGCCTTCTGAGCCTCGAGGGCAGGGAGAGAACAGGGACTGTGGCAGCTTTTGCAGCTGACCCACATTTATAACGGTTGGGCCACGCGATCCCCTGTTGCGACGGTCTGACCAGCAAAGCCAATGGGGGAGCCTGATTCACTTAACAACCGTGTTGCTGACTTAGCGACTGCAATGATTGGCCTAACAAGAAAGGCCCCAAAACGGGAGAGAACCCTCCCCAACACATCCCTGGCTGGGCGACCTACATCTCTCCGAGCTGGACGGGGCCCGCAGGGGCTCCTGGGCACGGAGGCGCCCGGGGAGGGAGGCACGTGGGGCGGCTCCCCAAGCAGGCCGGGGCTTGAAGAGGGGCTGGACTAGAAGACCTCCGGGGTCCCTGCGGAGCCTGTCCTGCCTCCCCCGCAGCCTTCTCCTCCCTCAGGACCCCTTTTCTCTAGGACCCCTCCTGGCCCTCTCCTCCTCCCTTTCCTCCCACCCGTCTTCCGTGGCGGGTCTGGGCCAACGCCCCGGCTGCCCCCGTGAGCTGCCAGGGGCCTTGGGGGGAGGCCCGGCTGCCCCAGAGACGGAAAGGCAGCTTGGGGGACGGGGGGGGGGGGGAGACGAGTGGCCGGGACCCCCCCCTTCTCACCCCCTCACCCCTTGAAGAGGGCCAGAGACCCTTCCTGGGATGGGATTCAGGGGAAGAGCCCCTCCCTCCGCTGACTCTTTGGGGGGGGGGAGGGGGAAGCTCGGAGGTGCAACACGGAGCCACATATTCTTTTAATTTGGGGTAATTATCCCCTCGGAGGGAGGGAGGGGGGAGGGAGGGGGGAGGGAGGGATGGGAGGCAATTAAGGGGAGATAAATTTCTCTCCGCCGAGCGAAGCTGTCAAAGGGATGAAGCAATCTGGTTCCCCCCACTTGAAGGGGGAGCTTTGGGTCATGCCTGGTTTACTTGAAACGGTGCCAGCCCCTCCAGCGGCTGCGCCTCCCCCCCTCCGCCCCCTCCCCTGCCAGGGCACCCCCGCCAGCCACCACACCTGGACGCCCTCCAGAGCCCCCCCAGACGCTGCAGAGGGGAGGAGGGAGGGGAGAGCGTGGGAGGGGGCGGCTGGGGGGAGCCGGGAGCTCCCAGGGACCCAAAGGACGGATGGGCAGAGCCTCCCACAGCCACAGCCTCTTCCGCAGCTCTGCCCAGAAGCCACGGGGGCCCCTCCTCTGCCCCACAGAGACCGCCCCTCCCTCTGTCTCTGTCCCCAGAGGGGGAGGGGGGGGCTTCTGCAGAGAGAGAGAGAGAGAGGCCTGGAGGGCGGGAGAGCAAACGGGCAGCTGAGACCATCGCCTCCCTCGGGGGTCTCAGCCAAGGACGACCCCCCCCCCCGACATTTCACAGCAGGCCCAAGCCCAGCCAGGGGCCGAAGGAGGGGAGGGGCAGGAGACCCCGAAGGGCCCCCTGGCTGAGCTCTTGCAGACGTCTCAGGCCCCAACTAGGTGACATTCTCAGGGCCAGAAGAGGGGGGGGGGCTGCCTCTCGACTCTCACGATGGGTGCGGACTTCTTCACCGCCTTGTTTTGGGGGGGCTTCATCAACCGAAACCCCCCCTCCACTCCCCACCTTTGGCTGAGACGGGCACTGTGCAAATGGGCAAGAGGCCAATTGCTTGGCCTGGGGGGCTTCCCCTCTGAGGCCACCCGTCCTTGGAAGCCTTGGGGGGGGGGGAGGCTTGGTCTGGTGAGCTGAGGCTGTGCCCACCCCAGGGGTCCCTGCAGAAGCTGGAGAGGGGCGGCCCCACCTGTCTCCCCGTGCCCGTCCAGAGTGGTGCCCCATGGGCCCCTTCCTTGGATCCCCCTCAGCCAGGAGGGAGAAGGGGACGGGGGGCTTGGCCCTGGGGCTCCTTCCCTCCAAAGGGGGCCACACAGCCCCTCTGACCTGGGCTCTCCTGGAGCAATACAATACAATAGCAGAGTTGGAAGGGACCTTGGAGGTCTTCTAGTCCAACCCCCTGCGTGGGGAGGAACCTTATACCATTTCAGACAAATGGCTCTCCAACCTCTTCTGAAAGACTTCTGGGATTGGGGCTTTCACAACTTCTGGAGGCAACTTCTGTTCCACTGATTCATTGTTCTCACTGTCAGGAAATTCCTCCTCGGTTCTAAGTTGCTTCTCTCCTTGATTAGTTTCCACCCATTGCTTCTTGTCCTGCCCTCAGGTGCCTTGGAGAACAGCTTGACTCCCTCTTCTTTGGGGCACCCGTGATAGGTAACCTTTCCTGGCTCGCCTGCCAAAAGCGGGGGGAGCGCAGGGGTGTGTGCGTGGGTGTGCCACCCCCACAATGCTCTGTGCGTGACCCCCTGCTCTTGGCGGGCTTTTTGCACCCTCCACGGGCTCCAGAGGCTTTCTGGGGAGGGGGAACACAGCCTCCCCCCCCCGGCTTCGGGAGCTTCTTCTCTGGCCGGCCCCCCCTTGTCCCCCGAGGGGGTCAGAAGAGGCCCCCCTCGTGCAGGTGCTGGCAGGAAGGCTCCTCCTGCCGTCATCCCACCTGTGCAGGAGAGAGCCGGCTTCCCCTCCCCAGCCAGGAGAGCCCCCCACCCCCCCCACCCCGGCTGCTGCCTGCCGGGCGGCTTCCTTCCCCGTCTACCTGCACAGCTGCTTCCTTCCTGGAGGCTTCACCCCCCCCCCCCCACGCCTGCCCCCTCCCCAGTGGGGGCTTCTCTCCCCCCCCTCCCCTCTCTCTCTCTCTCGGGGCTCCTCGCAACAAGACGGAACAGACGTCGCTTCACACCTGGCTCCCAAATTACAGCACGCTGGAGCCCGTCCAAGAGAAGCTGGCAGCGCCCCAGCCCCAACGGACATCAATTACTGTGCTCTTCTTCACAGCCCCCCCAGCAGCCCCGGACCAGACTTCCGGGAGGGGAGGGGGGAGCCGGGATTGATTGCTTCATCCCACCTCCTCCCTGCTCCAAGCCCCCCCCCCCCTCGTGTGCTGACCCAGGGGAGTCCCACAGGTGCTCCCTTGCCCTGTCCAGGGTCCCCGCTGGGAAAGGGGCTGGGTGGCCACCCCGGGCACCTTGCTTGGGGAGGGGGCGCTCCCCCCTTTGCCACCCCTCCCCCCTTTGAATTCACTGCCGGTCAGAATTCGGGGGCCCCCTGCCCGTCTCTGTACCCCCAGCCCCGTTTCCAGCTTGGAGCAGAGGCGCCTGGGGGTGGGAGGGGGCACAAGGGGGGCTGGGAAGGGGGGCCGTGGCGGAGGGAGCGGCCCCCAGGATCTCCACGCTGGCCTCCTCCCGGCAGCCCCCCCTCCGGCCGGGGTGGGCGGGTGGGGAGGGGGCTGCAGGGAGCGTGATGCAAGCCATTTGGAGCGAGGGGAGGGCTGCCAAGGCAGGCTGAGCTCTCTAAACAAGGGAGGAAATGACCGGAGGCGCGGCATGCCAGCGAGCCCCCCCCCGGCCCCCCTCCCTCGCACACGCAGCAGTGGCCGCAGAAGGAAGTGGGGGGGTGGGCGGGGGGGCGTTTCATGACACAGAGCTGGATGTCAGCGGCTAAAAGGTCGGCGTTTTCCCTGAACAGCCCCCCCCTCCTCCCCCCTCCCATGACTTAATCGGGCTCCGTGTGCAGAGGCTTCCCAAGAAGAGGAGCCCGGAGGGGGGGCGGGAGGGAGGGGCTCGCTGCCCCCGTCCTGACCTTGTCCGAGGACTTCTCCACGTAGCAGGGCTCCTGGGGGGCGACCAGCAGCGGGACGAAGCCCGAGAGCAGCCGGTCCTCCTCCAGCCCCAGCTGGGCCAGGTCCTCCTCGTCGGGGTCCTTGTAGAGGGGAACCTCCGACTGGTTCACTGTGGTCAGGATGTTGCAGAAGCCGGCCAGCGTCGCCCACACGTCCACCCAGGCCCTGCAGGGGGGCAGGAGGGGGGGAAGAGGGGGCTCTCAGCTGCTTGGGGGGAGGGGGGGAGAGACCCTGCGGCCCCCGCCCCACCCCTCTCTGTCAAAGAGCCTGCTCAGCCCAAGCAAACTCCAGTGGGCAACTTTCTAGTCCTCACTGAGAGAGGGAGGGAGCCAATGCTGAATGGTGGGGAAATAAGGGAGGGGGGAGATCTCCAGCACAGCAGAGGCCAAAGCGCAGCCTCTGAGTCACTCTGGACAGCTGCAGAAGGTCCATGGGGGGAGGGAGTGGGGGGGGGCATCATGCAAAGGGAGGGGTGGAAGCTTCAGTCCCACCCAGGCCCAGAGGGGGGGAGGGAGGGAGGGAGGGAGGGAGGACCCACTGGGGGGCAAGGAATGCGGCCCAAACACCAGCATGAGGGGTGTGTGTGTGCATGGGGGGGGGCAATGCCAGGGGACCTGGGGCAGGGCAGCTGCTCCCTTCTCTGCCCCCCTCCAGCCCTGCAACGGAGCTTTTGGGGCACTTGGCCTCTGGCACAGCCCTTGGCACAGGAGGGCGGAGGGGGCAGCTGGGAGGGAGGGAGGTGGGGCGAAAGAAAGGCAGGGCAACCAAGGGGCAGCCCCAGTGAAAGGGGGGGGGACTGAAGAGGGGGCAGGAGGGGAGGGGGCTGACTTTGAGCTAACCTTCTCTGGGACAGGCTCCCAACCAGCCCCCCCCCCCCCTCAGGCTGCTCCAGGTGGAGAATCTGCACTCATTTATCTGGTGGAAGAAACGAGGCGGGAGGGGGTGTGTGTGGGGGGGGGGGAGGAGAGAGATTCGGGGAGTGAAAGGAAACATCTTGCTTGCTTCCCGAGGGCCCTGGGGAGGGGCTGGGGAGGGGGCCATAAATCAAACCCTAACACTTCATCTGCACACCCGAGGGGAGGGGAGGGGGGGGGCTGGGACCCCTGCCCAAGCTGCTGGCCGGCCAGGCCGATGGGGGCGAGGAGGCTTGGGCAGTGGGGAGGAAGAGGAGGAGGAGGGGCTCCCCCCCCCTCGGCCTGCCCCCCTCCCCCAATGGCCATGACTGGACCTGCCCCCTCCCTGAGAAGTGGGGTGGGGCTCCCCAGGAGGGCCCACGGAGCCCTTGCTCTCCCCTGGGTCAGCCGATGGGCAGCCAGTCCTTCTCTGGACCTCCCTCGGCCCCCAAAGGGAAAGCCGGGGGGGGGAGGGCGGGGGGGGGGCAATGCAGCCTGCAGGCCCAGAGGACACCCTGGGCAGCTGAGGGGTGAGGGTGGGAGGGGCTGGGAGGGGCTCCTGTCCAGCCTACTGGCCCCCTCCCACTGGCCTTCGGAAGAACCGATGTGGGCCCCGGCTGGCAAGGCCCGGATGGCACCCCCCCCTCCTGGGACTGGAGCGGAGAAGCCCGGGCTCTTTGCCAGGGGCGGAATGGGTGGGATTTGGCAGCCCCTGCGCTGGGCAGGATGGGCCATGGGGTCACCTTCCCTGCTCTGGCCAAGCAGCTCCTCCTCTCCAGGGCCAAGAGAAACCTGGAGCCCCCCCCCCCTTCAAGGATGCCACGGGGGGGGGGGGGAGGAGAGTGGCCGCCTTTTGGCTCACCCGCCCCGCCACCCCAAAGAGAGGCTTCCCTCTGCTTCCCTCGTGCCCCACACCTGGCGGCCAGCAGTGCCACCGCCTGCCTGCCTGCCTCCCTCCCTCCAGGCGCAGCAGAGCGAGCGGGGGGGGGGGGGGAGCGGAAGGCAGCCATCTCCGGGTGTGTGTGTGTGGGGGGGGGGGGGGGGGGAGGCAGGCCAGGGCCAATTAGGGAGATGTGCAGCCTGGCGAGGGGGGGGGGGCCCTGCAGCGGCTATGTTTCCCATTATGTAACCCTGGTCACGGGCATCCCGCCAGGCTCCCAATGAAAAAGAGACGCTGGCTTGGCACGGCCTCCCTTTTCCTATCCTCAGCCAGGGTCAGCGCAGTGTCATACAGCTGCAGAGAAAGCTCCGGGGATTAAGGCCGGGCAGGGCTCCAGCGCCAGAGACCCGGGTTCAAGTACCAGCTGAAAGCAATAAACCAACGGCCGCAGCAGCTGGGCTGGATTTCGGGGCCTCGGAGCTGGGCTGGCTCCCTGGGAACCGACGGACGGACGGACGGACGGGGCCAGCGCCCTGCGCCAGGGCTGCCCCTCCCTCCCTCGGCCTTCTTGGGCAGGAGGCAGCAGAGGGAATTGGCCCCCTCAGCCCAGGACAAGGGGGGGGGGGAGAAACCCACCCACCCACCCACCAGTGATGGCCCTGCAAGGGAGGCCGGGGGGGGGGGGAGGGGATGAGAGCAGCCAGGAAGCTCAGCAGCTCTGAGGAGCCCCCCCTCCCCACGAATAGGGACCAAGGGGAGGGGGCTTGGCGGCTGTTCCAGCACCTGGGAAGAGGAGCAGGAAGACCTGGGCACTGGCCCCCCAATCGCTCCCAGGGGAGGGCAGCAGCCCCCTTCCCTCCTGCCCAGCCAGCCAGCAGAAGACAGGCCCCCTCCCCCTCCCCAAAGGGGGGCCGGCACTTCCTGTGTGAGATTTCCCTTTCCTGGGCCAAAAGTGGGGGGTGGGGGGGGAAGGCAAAGAGAGGCAGGGGGAAGAAGGGGAGGAGCCGGAGAGGGGGGGGGGCAGATATCCTGCTTCTCTGCTCCCAAGGAGGGGGACCCTTCCCCGAGGGGAGCCCTAACCGGGGAGGGGGCTCCTTCCCCAAAGGCAGGAAGGGGAGGGGGTCTCTCTCAGGACGAGCCAGCCAGGGGGGCGGGAGGGGGGCAGCCCCCCCCATTTACCCCCTGGGCGACACAAAGGGTGAAAATGAGGAAGAGCCTCCCCCCCTCCCAAGGGGCCCCCAAACGTACGGTGGGGGCAGCTCCAGGGCGCTGGGTGGGGGGTTCCAGGTGTCCGGGTGTCCGAGCATCCAGTCCGACCAGACCTTGATGCTGGGCAGGAGCTCCTTCAGGTCCGGTGGGAAAGCAGAGACCTTGACGTCATCCTCCTCGGGGTCCCCCTGGCCTTGAGCGGCTGCCGGAAAGGAGGGGGCAGGTCAGAGTGGGGGGCCCCCTCACACCCCCCCCCCAACTCCACCATGGGAAGAGCCCCCTTGTGCCAAGTGGGGGTCTCTGGGTTGACCCAGGAAGCAGCCCCCCCCCCCCAAACAATTGAGCCACAAGGAGAGGGCAGGCAGCCCTGGGCCCCCGTTCAGCCGGGCGCTTCCTTGCCTTCCGCTGCTGGAGACCAGGGATGGACGGGGGCTGAGTGGCATCTCCCCCTTGCCCACAGCCATGGGCCTAGCGGTGAGGCGGGCTGAGGATGTCTGGCCCCCCCCAGAAGGACGGGGGGGTGGGGGGGAGGGACCCAGGGCAACGCCTCCTGCAGGGGTGCCGGGGGGGAGGGGGCTTCGCCTTACCCAGGGAGACGTCTTGCAGGAGGCGGGTGCAGCGCTTGACCAGGAGGGCGAACATGGCGAGGCCCAGGGCGCAGGCCTGCTCCTGGATCACGGAGCGGCAGTCTTCGGACAGGCACTCTAGGAGGCAAGCGAGAGGCTGCAGGGAGGCAGGGGGCCTGATCCGGCTCACCCACAGGCACGTAGGCGGTCAGTCCCCAGCTGCCCCCCCCCCAAGGCCCTGTCCTGCACCCCAACCCACCTCCCCCTTCCACAGGGGTGGCGATGAGGCCTCCGGTGGGACTGGCCGGGGGCCCTCTTGTCTTGGGAGGGGGGCTCTCCTAATCCAAGGAGTCCGTAAACCATTACAAGTGGCTTTTGGTTTTATGCAGGCTGGCAAAAGTGGACCGAGGCGGTCAGGAGTCGCCTCAGCCCAGAGCAGAGGCCCACCTGTGCCCCTCAGTGGGGCAGGGAGGGAGGGGGGGAGGAGAGGCGGGTCTGGCTGGGGATTCTTGCAGCCTCCAGTCCTGGTCTGTGGAGCAGCCGAGGGAGCACCAGCACTGCCCCCCCCCCCCCATTAGGCCCATTGCTTCTGACCTGACCCGTGTCCCTTAGGGGCTCAGAGAAGCCCCCGAGAGGCTCCCAGGCCACGCTTGGCTCGGGGGGGCTCTTCCAGGAGGCCACTGGACTTTCTTTGGGGGGGGGGGGGTTGACCCCTTGAAAACATTTTGCTTCTCCTCCAAGAAGTTTTGGAAGAACCGAAGAAGCTTTTCAGATGAGAAGCGAAATGTTTTCAAAGTCCAGCTGCCTCTTGGAAAGGGCACCACCAAGTCAAGACGGTGGCCATTGTGCTCAGGCAGAAAACTCAGCAGGGGCCCCTCCAGTCCAGCGCGAGGGGAGGGCAAAGGAAAAGAGGACGGGGGCCACAAGGGCCTCCTTCAAACGGCCTCCAGGCTGAGGTTATCAACCCCCCCCCCCCGGACAAACTCCCAAGGCCCAGCCTTCAGAGCCTCAGGGTTTGGGGGCCGAGAGGCCTTGAGGGCTCCTGAGGAAGCGCTCGGCAGACAGACAGACCCTGGCCCATCCCGGGGAGGGGGGGGAAGGGGGGGCTTCACACAGCCTGGCAGCCTCCCCTGAGCTGCAGCGGATAAAACCTCGCAAGGGGAGCCCCGTGTGGAGGACTTTGCAGCAGTCAAGACAAGAGGCAATCTAGCCCTGGGCCTCTGGGCCTGGGTGGCTGCAGGGGTGTCCCTCCAAAGAGGAGGAGGGGGCTGGGGGCCAAAAGAGAGGAAGATGGCCGGTCTAGGGAAGAGAAGGAGCAGGGGAGGCAGGAGGGGAGCCTCCCCATCTTTGAGGGGCTGCCCCAGAGGGGAGGGAAGGGGGGGGGTTCAACCTCCGAAGCCCCCGAAGACAAGGAACGAGGGGGGGGGGGACCAGAGCAAAGGGAGAGGCTCAACCTAGAGACAAGGAGAAACTTGGGGGCCATGGCTGCTCCCTCCCTGGAGGCCTTGATGAGGAGGCTGGACGGCCACTTCCCTGAGATGGGACAGGCTCTGCCGCTTGACCAGGGGATGGACTAGAGGACCTCCAGGGCCCCAGCACCAGGGGCGGCCCTTCCCACGCCAGGGCCCCGGAGGTCCGGCCGGCCCATCGCCCAGGCTGGGTGCCGTCCGCCGGGGCTCTGCCGGGCTCCCTGGGCCGCCCAGAGGCTCCGGGTTTCCCAGAGAACAAAATACGGGTGGAAAACATCAACCGACTGTCGTCAAAGTCGTCGGGGCTCAGGAAACGGGTCGGCCGGGAGGAGAAGGCCGCCATGTGGCCGGATGTTATGCGTTTCTAATTAGCGCTATACGTCTTTCAGCGGAGGAGCCACCGCCAGCCTCCGCCTGCTGGGAAACACAGCCCGGCCGGCCTTGTTATTCTCACTGTCAGGCAGCTCCCGGAGGGGGAGGGAGGGAGGGGCGCTTCCGGCCCTGGCCAGCAGGGGGCGCCGGAGGCTCCTGTCGGCCAGGGAGGCCGAAGGGGCAGAGGGGCGGCCAAGCCCGGAGAGCCCGCTGGCCATGCAGCCCTGGACCCGCCAGGCCAGGCCGGGGAGGAGCGGGGCTGACTGACCCTCCCCCACTCACAGCCCCCCCCCCACGGCCCCCTCCTCAATCCCAGCCCCCCCACCAGGCTGCCCCTTCCCCAGGCCGGGCTCTGCCTTCTGCAGGAAGAGGGCCGGAGCGAGGAGGGGGCTGATAGGGGTCCGGGAGGAAGAGGAGGAGGAGGGGGGTCCCAGCCAGGAGCATCTTCTGCAGGCTCAGCATCCGCTCCTCCACTCTCAGGACCCCCGACCTGATCTCAGGCAAGCAGCACAAGAAGAGCCAGCCAATCCGAAGAGAGCCGGAAGGGACCCCCAGAGGTCTTCCAGTCCCACCCCCTCCTGCCTCAAGCCCTCTTTTCCCCTTACAATCCTCCAGTGTTGCCTCCTTGTGCTTTGGAGGAGAGGCTGACTCCCCCCACCAGACACTGCAAGGGCTGCCATGGAGCGAGTCTTTCTTTTCTCTAGGCTGCCCCCCCCCCCTCGTTCCCTTCGTTCCTCTCTCCTTTGCGCCTTTCCCAGCCTCGGAGGGGAGACGGGAGGCAGCGGGAAGAGCAAGGACTTGGGGCGTGTGACCCCATTGCACCCCCAGACCCACGGCAGCCCTCAGGGGCCGAGGCTACCAGCCTGCAGCAAGCCTCCCTCCGAAGGGGGGTGCTGCCCCAGAGGCTGGGGAGGGGGGGCTCCACCCTGTTGCTCTTCCAACGGTCTCCCCCCTGCCAATCCAAGCCCTGTGCAGGAGACCAGCCCCGATGCCAGCGGGCGGCCTGACCCCCACGAAGCCCCCTAACCTGCCCCCAGCCTCACCCCAGCTGGCCCTCATCCTGCAAGGGCCTCCCTCCCTGTCCGATTTGGGGAGTGTGTGTGTGTGTGGGGGGGCACGGCAGAGGTTGCCAAAACTGGGGAAGGGGCAAGGCAGAGCAGCCCCCCCCCATCCTCAACACTTCATCTGTTTCTCCCAGCCCCCCCCTTTCCCTCCCCCCCAGCACAACCCTCCGTTCAGGCCCCGAGTTCTGCTGTGAGGCCCCCAGGAAGCAGCCGCAGGGGAGGAATCCCTCCTGGCCCCACGGAAGGGCCCTGCAGGGGGGGCTCCGGGCCCAGGAGGAGCTGCTGCTGCTGAGCCCCTGGAGTGCCCGGCCAGGATCTCCCCCTCTCCCCCCCCCCGGGGGGGCTTCCTCTTCCCCCAGCTGCCCAGCGTCCGCAGCCCTGCGCCCTGCCCAAGCTCACGGACAGGCCGGCCTCTGGTGCGGAGGGCAGGGCCGGCCTTGGCAAGGGAAGCAGCACAGCCTTTTCCCGGAAGTATCTGTGGAACGAGGCTCCCATTTTTAGAACATGTTATTCCCAGAAATTTCCTGAAGAGCCTCCGGGAGGCAGCTGGGGGGGGGGGGGCTTTCCGCAGGCGGTGGGCAGAGGGACGGGGCCGAGAGGGGAGGGGCGCCAGGGGGGCCTTTCGGTGGGCAGCCGGCTGGCCGAATCCAGGAGGCCTGGAAGGGGCGGAGGGAGGGAGGGGGGGCCTGGGGCAAGAGCTGGGCTGCCTTTGGGGGGGTGGGGGGGCCGACCCAGGAGCCCCCGGCGGAGGGACCAGCGTTCGAAGGGCACTGGAAGAAAAGGGAGAAGCCCTGCAGGATTCCCATGGCCACCTGATCACAATTCAGACCCGGCTCGTATTTATGACGGTCGCTGGGCCCTGGGAGCACGTGATCCTTTTGGCGACCATCGGACAAGCAAAGTCAACGGGGAAGCCAGAGTTACTTAACGGCCAGGATCCTCACTTACCGACTGCAGCGATTCACACTCAACAAAATGAGGCAAAACACATTTCACAAATGTCTCGCTGAGCAACAGAAGTCTTGGGCTCAATGGTGGCCGTAGGTTGAGTAATGACTAGGGGTAGAGAAGGAAGGGTCTCCAGCCGGAGAGGAAGATAGAAAGGGGAGAATGGAGTCAAAGCCCCCAAGAAAGCACCGGCCTCTTGAGGGGAGGGGGGGTTCCTGCCATTTGCAGCCCCTGAAGCTTTCAGAGAGCAACAGAGCCCCATGTGGCTGGTTCTAGGGATGCAGCTGGGAAGGCCACCCCC
Organism: Rhabdophis nuchalis; assembly: GCA_039707465.1. Classification (NCBI taxonomy): domain Eukaryota; kingdom Metazoa; phylum Chordata; class Lepidosauria; order Squamata; family Natricidae; genus Rhabdophis; species Rhabdophis nuchalis. The sequence goes on from CM077643.1 coordinate 410,178,925, forward strand.
CAGCACACACCCCCTGGGCCGAGACCCCTGGGGCCCTTTGGGGGAGGCTGGGTGGGATTTCCCTGTCACTTTCCTGCCTTTCCAGCTCTCCCACCAGCGAGCTGGAGGTTTCCTTGCAGACGTCTCAAGACCCTACTAGGGAACCTCATCAGTGCTGGGAGGGAGAGAGGTTTGGGGAGAGGAGGAGGAGGAAGAGGACTGGGCGGTGTCCTTGCACATGAGTGGCGACCCCACTAGGGCAGGTCACCAGGGACGAGGGGAGGGCCCCAATCGCCTCTCCTGTGTCGTCCTTGTCTTTGGCCTTTGCAAGCCCTTCGCTTGTCTCCACCTGCTGAGTCCACCTGGGAAGGGGAGGGCTTGGTGCAGCCCTACCTGCCTCCCCCCCTCCCCCACAGCGCAGAGGAGGCCGGGGCCTCTGGGCTCTTCGGAGAAGCCCCAAGAGCCGTTCTCTGGCAGCAGCCCCCGTGGCCTTCCCTCCTTCCGAGGGGCTCTATACAGCCTTTCCCCTGTGCTCCCCAAAGGGAGGCGGGAGGCTCTCCACAGCAGCTCCGATCCAGGCAGCCGCCAGGGCTCCTGGGCACCGCAGGCAAGAAGGTGCCAGGGCCTCCGAGGGCCTTCTATGCCCACAGGCCGTGCTGGGGAAAAGCCAGCAGGAGACGGTGCCCAGGGGCCTGGGGCTGCGCCTGTGCTCCCCTGGCTAGTTCGTGGGGAAAGGGTGAGGGTCCTGGGGGCTGGAGAGGAGGGGCAGTGAGGCCTGCCCAGCCGAACTCAAGCGAAGCGAGACAGCCGCCCACTCGGGCAGGGGTCTCTGCCCCCCTTTGGGAAAGGACGCGCCCAGAGTTACGTCTGGGGAAGAAGCAGGATGGCCGGACCCCCTTTGCCCCCCGTGGCCCCAGGGGTGAAGGAGGAGTTGCAGCTCAGGCCATCCCAAGCGGGGCTTCAGTTTCGGCCCTGACCAGCAGCGCTGAGCCTCTCTCTCCCCCCCCCCACTCCGAGCAACGCACGGCCGTCTGAGTCAAATATTTTCCCCTAAATTTAACGCCAGCCCGCCTGTGTTTGGAAACTCTCGGAGCCCATGTTGTATGGGTTACTTGGCTGGAGAAGGTGCCAGCAGAGTTTCAAAGGAAGGGAAGTGTGTATAACTGTTTCCTTTCAAAGGCTTTTTCCAATGGGATCCATGGAGGAGAAAGGCTGGAACTAAGTTAAACATGATTAAAAACTGCTCCCTCCAAAGAGAAGGACGGAAAAAGATGGAGGAGGAGGAGGAGGAGGAGGAGGGGGCTGAGGAGAGGACCCCCTCACCCTCTCCCTCCCTCTGCTGGCCCAGGGTGGGGCTGGATGGCCTCCCCCCCACACACACGGTGGGGCCACCCGATGGGCCCTCAGGGCGACAGGCGCACAAGCGGCCCAGCCTTTCGCTCTCTCCCCTGAGCTCTGGGCCAGGAGGGAGCCCCATCTGCCCCCAGGCGAGTGGCCGGCAGCTGAGAGGGCCAGGCCTCCCCCCCACACCACCCCTGGGGGAGTCAAGCTCAGGCAGGAGCCCCTGCGGAGGAAAGAAAAGGCCGCAGAGTTTTCAGGCCGGCACATCAGGGGGAGCTGGGGGCCACCCTGGGGGCCCTCTGCCCTCCTCCAGGGCAGCCCCCCCTCCCCCTCCCCCTGGGGGCCGCCGGGTGGGCGCTTGTGGGGCTGCAACACACATGTGGGAGGATGAGGGGGGAAATAAACAGGCAGGCCAAAGAATGAGGCCCCCCCGGCCAATTCCCACCCAGCCGCCCTGCGCTCCGAGGCTGATCGAGCGGAGAGAGGGCAGGGGGCTTGGAAGGCAGCGCTTCCTTCCTTTCGCCCCCGGCCAGCCCCAAAGGCCCCCCGAGGGCCACTGCCCCCCCTGGCTCTCCCAGGCTGCCTGCATGGCGCCCGTGGGCATCTCCCCCGGCCTTTGGAGAGAAGGGAGGGGGACCCACGCAGGGGGCCCCTTCTGGCTGCTGCCGAAAGGGAACCCCAAAACCCCAAGTGGGCCCCCGCAGGATCCCCCGGAAAGCAGCCGAGGCTGAAGGTCCAGGGGGGGAAGCCATCCCGGGGGGCCTGGGGGAGAGAGAGACCCCCACCTGCTGCCCCCTCAGCTCTCCGGCACAGCTCTAAATTTTAATCTTATTTTAGAAATGGGTTTTAATTGATAATTTTAGCACGGGTCCAACTTAATTTATTTTTAGTATTTCTGTATTTATTGTTTTTTACATTTTATTCCTTTCCTGTGCACCGAGTCCCATCGGGAGATAAGATGCGGTATATACATTCGATAAATAAAATAAATAAATAAACCTGTCCCAGCCGGAGCTCCGGTCCACGGCCAGAGAGAGACCCAGCCCCCTTGGGCTTGGGGGTGCCTGGCGGACAGTGCCGGGAAGGGGGGGGTGCAGAGTCCCCGGGACGGCCCAGGCGGCCACCTCTGGTTGGTGACCAGGAGGACTTCCACTTGGGAGTTAAGCGGCTCCGGCTGCCTTCAGAAGGAAAGCGAAGGGGAGCTGCAGAGGAAAGGGAGCCCCAGAGCTGGTAGGGAGGCCAGCAACCACACCAGCACACTCACACACACGCACACGCACACACACACACACACACACACGTCGGAAGAGGAGCGCTTGGCTCCGGCCGTCCAGGCCCTCCAGGCCCAGGCTGGCTGGCAGGCCGAGCTCTTCTCTCTCACACCCCTCCAGCCCACCCTTCCCAAGGCCTGGGGTGGGAGGGGGGGGGGCAGGCAGATGGGGAGGGGGCCGGTGGGGGGGGGGAGAGAGAGAGAGACAACACAACACAACTCCTGGCTGATAAAAGGAAACGGGGGAGACACGAACAATTGAACACTACCTAAAAGCTCAAGAGAGGTTTATTTTATTAGTTCTTAATAAATATCTTGCAGATTTCCTGCAGGAAACACACCAGATCACATGCAGAATGCTTTCATACTGATGTCAACGGCACCAGCATATGAAATCTATTAGGGGCGAAGCCACAGCAGGGCGATCGGTTGTGCAGAAAAGCTGCGCGGCACCAAGGCGAGCGGGGAGGGGGGGGAAGGGGGGGGGATCTCACGGCCCTTCCAAATTCTTGGAGAGGTAAAAAAGTCAGCCAAGACTCGGGGAGAGAGAGAGAGAGAGAGAGAGAGAGAGAGGGGGAAAATATATCCCACATCCTGCTTTGGGCTGCCAGCAATCTGAAGTGCCCAGAGATTAATTCTTTGTCTGGCCTGGAAATGGGACTTTAAAGAGGGGGGAAGGGGAGGGGGGGAGGGAGGGAGGGGGTCCCGGGGAAGGTTGGGGGGGGGGCCCTGGCACGGTGCCACCAGCCCTTCCACCCCCAGCCATGTTTCACTGTAGACAGCCGTAAAGCCCAGCAGACGGCAGCTCCGCTCACTGCCAGCGCCTCACAGCAGCCCCACCAGCTGCGATGCCTCCGCTCAGCCAAGGCAGATGGGGGGGGGATGGGGGGGCTGAGAGCAGGGCGGCTTCCGCTCTCCACGCGGGGAACGGGGGGGGAGACTGGCCTGCACGCTCGGACACCCCCCCCCCCCCAGGACAGTCCCTGCCACAGAGGAGCCTTTGCTGAGCGGCCTGCAGCTCCGGACGGGCCGAGGAGGTCACTGCCCCCCCCTCCTCCTCTGCCAGGGAGCCCCAAGTCCCACCACGGCCTCTGATGGGCCAATCCAGGCTGCAAGGCACCTTCTCCAGCCCCCAGCAGGCCCCAGGAGACCTGAGTGGGGCCCGAGTGCCTGAGAGGGAGATCCGTGGGGCCTTTCCTTCCGTCATGGGGACGGTTGGGTCTCTGGGCAGAGCCCCACTGCCTTTCCTCTCAGGCTCCCTGGGGAGGGGGCTTCCCTGACCACCTCCTGTGCCCCCTGCGAGCTTCCCTCTCCTGCCTCTGACTCTGCCAAGGCAAGGAGGAACAGAGCCCTCCCCCCAACAGCAGCAGCAGCAATGCTTAGCCTTACATGCCCCCCCCCCTCTGGGCCATAAGCGTTATGCCCCTGTTGCCCCCCCCCACACTCATTTTCCGGCCCTTGGGGGGATGGGAAGCTGAGAGTGGGCAGAGCTTGCCTGCCATGCTCCCCTTCGCCCCCTGTGCCCCCAGGGCTCCTTCGGCCAAGTGGGGGGTGGCGCTGAGGTCTTTCTTCCACCTTGGAGGGCTCCACAGCAACGGCCGCCCCCCACAGGCAGGGCTGGAGCCGCCCAGGAGGGCATCGTCCCGTGGGTCACCCCATGCGTCGATCACGAAGAAGCCACAGGGCCAAACCGTGATCCACGTTAGCTGAGGGTCCCTGGCGCTTCTCTCCCTGCCAGGCTGGCTGCCGGGGGGGGCTCCGGCCGTCCCCCAGGGGGCCCAGAGGGAGAGGCGGAAGGCCTGGGGCTCCCTCGGCCAAACCCCCCACCCCCTCCCAACGGCTGGAGCCCGAGGCCGTCCGGGGAGCTCCCCACCCACAGAGCCCGCCCTGCTCCAGGGGCCCCGTGGCCTCCGGGAGGGCAGCCTCCGGGCAGCTCCTCCTAATCAAGGGGTGGGGGCTTTGGTCAAGGAGGCGGCGGCAGCCGGGCTGAAGCTCCCAGGAAACCGAGGCAGGAGGGAGGAGGGGGGCTGTTGTCATGGCAACCGCCACAAGAAAGGGGCTTTCAAACCCACAGGCCCGTGTGGGGCCCTCGGTGGGAAGCCCCAGAAGTCCCACGGAGCTGCCTCCAAGCCCCCCCCCCTCCCCAGGCAGCACCAGGAGCCCCCCCAGCTCTTGCCCTCAGTGAGACCCTCCCCATCCCGGCTGCCCTCCTGGTGCCCCAAAGCCCCTGCCACTGGCTGACTGATTGGCAGGCAGTCCTCGGCCTCTACGACCACAACGGAGCCCCACATTCCCATTGCTCAGTGGATTCGGCCACAATTGCTAAGGGAATCACTGGCGTCGTTAAGTGAATCCGGCTTCCCCATCGACTTTGCTGGTCAGAAGGTCGCAAAAGGGGATCACGTGACATTGCAACCGTCATAAATATGAGACAGTTGCCAAATGGTTGAATTTTGATCACATGATCCTGGGGATGCTCCGTCATTTGTCAGTGGGAAACCTCAGTCACCACTTCAACATCTCTCCCTCCCTTTCTCTCTCTCCTTCTCCCTCTGTCTCTTTCTTTCTTTCTTTCTTCTCTCTCTTTCTCCTTCTCTCTCTCTCTCTTTCCCTCTTTCTCCCCCCCCCATCTCTCTCTCCTGGAAGACCCCCAAGGTCCCTTTCTGTGATATCCCCCGCCCCCCCTTCAAGGGCAAGAGCAGAACCGGAGGGAGGATTGAGAGAAGGCCAGCCCCACAGCAGAAGCCCCACTCCCTCTCACGGGGGGGCTGCGCTTGTGTGGAGGCAGCCCTAGGGGCCCCGGGGCCTTCTCCTGCAACCCCAACCCATGGCCAGCCCCGGCTCCCTCTGGCCGTCCGCCCCTCCCTAAGCCAGGCCTCCCCCCCCGGCCCCTCTTGAGCAACGGGGCTCTTCTGGGCCCAGCACTGGGGGCTGCCCTCTGCAGGGATTCAGCACGGCTGGTCCTCACTTTACGACCCCCCCGGAGCTCAAACTTTCTGCGCTGAAGCGAGGCGCTGGCTAAGTGAGGCTGGCCCCATTTTGCGACCTTCCTCGCCATGGTTGTTCAGTGAATCACTGCGGTTGTTAAGCCAGAGACACGGCCGTTCAGTCAATCTGGCTTTGCTGGTCCGAAGGCCACAGGAGGGGAATCACCTGACTGCCCCACGACACAGCGGCCGTCATAAGTATGAGTCAGTGGCCCTAAGCGGCCGAACTTTGATCACGTGGCCGTGGGACCGCTGCCACCGCCATAAGTGTGGGAAATGGCCGTAAGTCCCGTCTTTCAGTGCCGTTGCAACTTTGAACAGTCACTAAAGGAACACGCGTAAGTCGAGGACTCCCTCGATGGAAGGGCCGGGGGAGGGGGTGTGTCCCTGGGGCTGCTTGGGGCTGGCTGTCCTCAGGCACCCTGGGGGAATCTCTCCTGCCCCCCCACCCACCACCCCCAGCCTGCCAGAGTCTCCATGAAAGCTGCCTCCCAAATGCCCTCCAGCAGGGCTGGCCCACCAAAGCTGCCCCAGGGATTCGGGGAGGGGACGCCCGCCAGTCGTAAATGGCTGTAGATGCCCAGCCCCCCCCCCCCTCAGTGAAGCCTGGGGCTATTTGGGGGGAACGGAAGTCAGGTTCCGCCTGAGACCTTCACGGCTGCAGTGGGGGCCTTGCAGCCTGGAGGGGCCCCCGAGAGTCTCCAGGGGCCCTTGTTGGGGGAGCTCCCTCGGGGGAAAGGCCTAGGGGACCTGGGGGGAGGGCCCCCCCATAAACTCATCTTCCCCTGATTCACGCAAACCGTAATCCAGTCGCCCCCTAAAGCAGAACCGTCTGCCTGAAATGGGTTTCATTCGTGCAATTATAAAACAAATTATTAAAGCGAGCGGGGGGGGGGGGGGGGAGAAAGCCCCCCCCCGTCCAGATTGGAATAGATTGGGTGCAGATGGGTGGGGGAGGGGGCTCCTGCCGCAGCAGCCCGGCTTCAATTAGCGTCTTCTCGCACACCAGAACGAGACGGCCCACTTCCCCAACCCCCCCCCCAAAGGAACATTCTCCACACATCTGTGGTCAGAAGACAGGGACCCCCCCCTCCCAGCCCCCTCCCCCGGCCAAGGTTCTGCCCAGGCTGCGCTCGCTTCTCTCCAAAGACTGCCGGGGGGGGGGGGATTGGGGGGAGGCAGGGCTGTGTCCCACTTCATGGGCACTTTCAAGGGCAGCTGCCCTGACCTCCCTGGCAAAGGCCCACCCAGGCACAAGGCGGCTGCAGGAGGAGCCCGGGGGGGGGGGGAGCACAGGGTGATGGCACGGCTGCAAGGACCCCCCCCCCTCCGCCACCACCTCTGGGAACCTCTGGGGCTCTGCTTCCTCCTGGCAGAGGAACCTGGGCACCTGCCCCCCAGGAGGGACACCGTTTCAGACGAGGAGAGCGCCAGGGGCCCTCGGGGGTCTTCCAGCCCTCCCCCGTGCCCAGGCAAAGGGCTTCAAAGCCTCCCCGGTGGCTCCCGAGTTCTAGGCTGACCCTCTCCTCCATGGCCTCTCGTCTTGGGGGCCACGTTGACCCCCTCCTCCTCTCTGGAGCAGCCCCTCCGATATTGGAAGGTGCTCTCCTGTCTCCAGACCAGACCCCCCCCCCAATTCCTGCAATCATTTCCGGCCAGAGGGGCCCACCCGCCTTGGGAGCCCCTGAGCCCTGAAGGAGGAACGGGCACCGAGGGGACCCAAAGTGGCCAGCATGGGGGGGGGGGGGGGCGTCTCCTAGAACTCTGCCCATGCTCTATGAGGGTCTTCCCCTCCTGCCCCCTTCCGGCCCCTACCTACCTTTGGGCTGGGAGTTGTGGACGGCAAACATGTTGATGGCCATGAGCTGCAGGAGGCGGGTGCTCCCAACGGGTGGGGGGCTGTGCTCCAGCAGGGCCTGGAAGGCGGTCAGGACTTCCGCTGCCACGGCCGGGAAGGTCTCCATCCTGAAGAGCAGGAGGGCAGGATGAGCGAGGGGCAGGCGGGGCCCTCCAGGGGCCAGCTAGCCTGGCCTCCTCCCCAAAAGGCCCATGGCAGAGAGAAGCTGAGAGGTTCCTCGTGAGGTGAGGAGGGGGCTGGGCTTTTCTCTAGGCCTGGGGACAAGCGCCCCCCCCCCAAGCCTCCCTTGGGCCAGTCTGGGGCGAGGGCCACTGCAGGAAGCCCTGGGACCAGCCAGGCAGAGTGGAAGCCAGAGGCCTGGGGTCCCCCCTGCGGCTCTTCCTTCCCAGGGCCAGTCCCAGGAGGGCCCCAGGGCCCACGGGAAGGAGGAGGGAGGGGAGGGGTGGCGGTGGCAGCAGGGCCAGAGAGCCTGCTCAACCTCGCCCCCCTCAGGCAGTGGGAGGACCTGCATGGGAGTGTGGGGCAGGGCAGCCTGGGGAGGGGGGGCGCTTCCAGGAGGCGCCTGCATTGCATGGCTGGGGCTCTGCCATCCCAGCTCGACCCCCTCCCCCCCCATGCCCCAACTGGCCCCAAAAGAGGGGTGGGCACTGCAGAGACCCCGGCCGAATCCTGCTATCCCTTATTCCTTCCTCTTCTAAAAGACATCTACGGGGGAGGGGGGGACCTCCTTGACTCATGAGGGCAACGTAGCAATTGCTCAGTGACTTTCTCGCCCGAGTTGCTAAGTGAATCATGGCTGCTGGTAAGGGAGCCACACGGTTGTTAAGTGAATCTGGCTCTCCCCCCCCCCCCCCCGGCTTCCGTTTGTCAGACGGTCGCAAAAGGGGATTGGGTGACCCCAGGATGGCTCAACCGTCGTAAGTACATGTCAGCTGCCCCGCCTCCGGGCTCCTTCCGGGGGGTCCAGGGGGAGGCCTCCTCCGGCCATCCACACTGGCCCCGGGGCAAAGGAGCCAGGAGGTCAGAGGGCAAAGGTCCTCCGGGATGGAAGCCGGAAGCGGAGGCAGGAGAGCTGGGCAGCTGCCCATGGGGGGAGGCCCTGGGGGGCTCTGAGGCTGGGCAGAGGGAAGGAGCCAGGGGGGCTCCGGGTAAGGCAGGGAGAGAGAGTCCAGCCACAGGTGGGAGGGGCCGGACAGGTAGCCTGAGGGTGGGGAGGGGGCTTGGAATGGTGGGGATGGGGGTGGTCAGTGGGTGGACATGCCAACTCCTTCATGAACCGCGCCGGCTTCGAATCCTTGAGCCTCGAGGGGAAACCACCTTCAGGGCTTCAGGGGAACGATGGGCCCTTTAGGACCGGTGGACTTCAACCCCCAGGTTGCCTGGGGAATTCTGGGCGTGGAAGTCTTCAAGGCCTTATGGAGACTCTCCGTCATCCGGGGGTCCCAGGGGGGCTTTTTCTCGAGAGCCAAGTGGACCTTCCGGTTGTTTCTCGGAAGACGTTTCGCTTCTTATCCAAAGAAGCTTCTTGCCTTCTGAAGGTCTAAAGAACTGAAGAAGCTCCTCGGATGAGAAGCGCAGCGTCCAGTCGGCTCTCGGAAAAAGCCCCCCTGGGACTAGGAGGAGCCTCCTGGCTGGACTGGGAGGCCCCCGCGGGCTCCCTTGTTCTGCTGAGCCCTGAGCCTGCACCCCCCCCTCCCCTCTCCCCCGCCCCAGAGACCCCGCAGAGGAGGAGGAGGGGGAGGCCGGTGCTCCCTGCGCATCCTCCCAGCCTGTGCCCTCCTCCGTCCGTCCGTCCCGAGCGCCAGCCCAGCTGCTCCCGGGGCCTGGATTCCAGAAGGGCTGGTAATGGAGGGGAAGCAAAACAAACATCCTGCAGGCTTACCCAATCCTGGTGAAGAGCTTCCCATGAGCCTGGAGAAAGCGCAGGACGAACCTTTTGTTCAGCTGCATGGGAAGAGGGAGGGAGGGGGGGGGAAATAGGATGAGGAAGATGGGAAAACAATCCCGGCCCCCTCCCTCTTCCTGCGAACGAACGCGCAGAGTCCCGAGTGGCCGGAGAACCTGGCCAGGGACGAGGGGGTGGTACAGCAGATGGGAACCCAGTGGCCGTGCCCTGGCCTCCAGCCTCCCTCCAGGGCCTTCCGAGGGACCCTGCCAGACAGCTGCGGAAGAAGAAGAGCAGGAGGAGGAGGAGGAGGGCGGTGGTGCCAGGGCCCCCTCTGCTGGCAGACGGGGCCTTTGCAGCCGCCTGGGGCCAGAGGCCCGCTCATCGCAGGGGCGGGGGTGGGGGCTGATGGTCAGCCCTGGAAGGCAAGCGGGGAGGGGGCACCCAGGCGTTGCCCACCTCCCCACCTGCAACGGTGGGAATGTCAATCATTGGCCTGCCAGGAGGCACCGGAATAAGAGAGTTGGGAGGGAGCTTTGAGGTCATCTAGTGTCTAGTCCAACGGAATGGGACCACCTGGTGGTGCGGCCAACAGGGCAGGGCCCACTCACGGCAGGGGAACTGACCGCAGGACAATCCCACGATGCCATTCAAGTATTTAGTTTAACTTTTAACTTTTGTCATCCAGGTTTCTTTTTGCTCCTTCTTTTGCATCCTTTGGCCCTTCCATCCCCCCGTTTCTTGGCTATCAGGGTCCCTCTGGTCCTGCTGCAGGTTGAGCCCCGGAGCCTTGACCGCCCTGAGTGGTCCGAGAGGCCCTGCCCAGCCCCTGCTCAGGCAGGCGGAAACCCAGGAAGCCTCAAGCAGGCTCCCCCCCCCCATCTCTCCCCACTTGGGCTGGATCAGGAGGAGGATGGTGGGGGTCTCGGTTCTAACCTCTCCCCCAACACCCGGCTTCCCTTCCTGAGCCTGAAGGTCCGTGGGGGTCTCCCCCTCCTCCCGAAGGAGCTTTCCCCCCAAAAGGCAGCTGGACCTTCTGGGCTTTTCCCTTGCAAAAAGTTTCCCTTCTCATCCAAAAACTTCCTTGAAGAGGAAATTTCGGGGGTCAGAGAACACCCCGCAGCGAGGGAGGCTGAGCCTGGAGCTCCCCCGTGTGGGGCCTGGTCCCCTGCAGCAACCCCCCCCCCATGCCCCTGCAGAATGGGCCTGGGAAGGCAGCAGTTCAAGCCCAGCAAAGCCCCCAGAGAGAGAGAGAGAGAGAGAGAGAGAGAGAGAGAGAGAGGTGGGGAGGGGGTAAACAGGGCGCAGCTGCCCTCCCCTCGTGGCCCTGGGGGGCCGGCTGCAGAGCTCCACACGGGCGAGCTGAGAGAGCGCCTGCCAGGGCCGCTCTGCAGATGACTCAGCCCTCGCGTGACTCACCTGCCCGGCCGGCGCTGGGAACCTCGGGGCCCGGCTGCCCACAAGAGGAAGCGGCATCGGCCCACGGGCACTTCTGCAAAACCAGCTGCAGCCGCCCAGCTCCTCCTCCCAGCCCTGCAGAGCTGCCCTCCCCACCCCTGACCTCGCAGCCGCTGCTCTGGGGGGCCTGGGAAGGAAGGCAGAGCTATGCCAGGGCCCCCCAAATAAACCAGGGTCCCCCATCAGGGAAGGCTGAGGGGCAGCTGGCAGCAGAAACAGTGGCCACAGTGGCCCCCCAGAGCGGGCCCTCCGGGGAACTCACCCCACGCAGAAGCCGAGGGGTCCCCCAGGGGCTAGGAGCCCCCCCCCCAAAGCCACAAAGAGCAGGAGCAGAGAAGGCCGGCTGGGAGGGGCCGGGAGCCTCGTCTTGCAACCCTTTCCCCCATCCTGGGCACGGTGGGGATTTCGGCTCCCAGGATTCCCTGCTAGTGTGGAGGGGGCGGTGGAGGATTCTGGGACTTGAAGTCCAGGCGCCCAGAGGCAGCCCCAGGGCAGGAAAGTCTGGCCTGTCACCCCCAACGGTGCTGCGTCTCAGTGGGGAGGGGGGAAGGAGCCCCAGGAGGGGAAGGAGCCCCAGGTGGGGGGGGGGGGGGCGTGGGGAGGCCGTCTTAAGGCAAGAGGGGCCCCTGGGGGCCTTTACACTCCTCCCCCTCAGCCCCCCTATGGGCAGTGCTGAATGCAGTGCTGGCAGCCAGAGGGGGCCAGAGGGGCCCAGAGAAGACGAGCCCCACCTGCAGAGTGGAGTGAGGGGGGGGGGAAGGGGCACCCCCCGCCCCTCCGCGTGAGACCCAGAGCCCGGCTGCCCCCGTGCCCGCAGCTCTGAGCGGCTGAGTCACTTCGAAAGGGAAAGTCGTGACTGAGCGAGGTCAGGAGGAGGCCAGGGAAAGCTTCTAGTCCTCATGAAAGCGTGGGCAGGTGTGACTTGGGGCCCCGAGTGAGCCTGTGTGGGGGAAGGGAGAGACCCCAGAAAATTTGCCCCAAAGCAGGACACGAAGCGTCTCCCCCCCCACTGCCCCTGGAACCCCCCTGGGAGCTTCACCCGGGCCCTGTGGGGGTGGCAGCGAAAGGTCAGGCAGGGGTAGGAGGGAGGGGCCTCTGTGCAGGAGAAGGAACTCCGGCCTGTGACCGGGGGGGTGGTGGTGGTGGTGGTGGTGGTGGGGGAGCCCGTCAGCCCTTCCGTTCCCAGCCAGGCCAGTGCGTGCCGGGTGTCACGTCCCCCAGCCGAGGGTTGGGTGGGGGTGGGGTGGGAGAAGGGTGGTTTCTGCCTCTAACCAGCCCCCCCCCCCCCAAGCCTGGCACCCACCACTTCCTCCAGGAAACCTCACAGCTGGAAACGAAAGAGCTCACGTCAAAATAAAGCTCCCGGGTGGTTTTGGTGACCCAGGTCAAGTCGGCTCCCAGGGGATCTGGCACGCAGGGCCTCTGCGGGGAGGGGGGGGGGGAAAGGGCAAGCCCCTCCAGTCCAGGCAGGGTTTCCAGGGCTGCTCCCCTCGCTCTGAGCCCCCCTCCCCCCGCCCCATCTGCAGAGGAGCCCAACGGCAGCCCCAAACACTTGCTTGGGTCTCGGGGGGGGGGGGGGGATACTCCAGTGGGACCCACAAGCTCCCACCGTTTGCCCCCACTTTCTTCACGCACCCTCATTTGCAGGAAGGCCAAGTCAGCAGAGAAGACAAGACAAGGAAGCTGGGAGCTAATTAACCATAGTTTGTTGACTAAACCACAATGGGCTCCCTCCACTTTCTGGCAGCCTCTGTGCAATGTGGAAGGACGTTGCAGCCCCCCACCCACCCACCAACCCACCCACAAGGGCCTCGTCATTGTGGTTGCTTAGAAAGTAAACTTTTTAAGTGGGGGGGTGGGGGAGGAAACTCAGCCCCTTAAGAAAGACTTCTGGACTTCCACTCCCAGAATTCCACAGTCAGCAAAGCCAGGAGGATTCTGGGAGTCGGAGTCCACTGCTCTCCTCAAACCTTCACAGCTATTTTCAGGATCCTCTTCCTTTCCCAGGCTTAAGGCCAGCATCACATTTGAAGTGGGTGAATGCCTCCCACCCTCCCGGCAGCCCTTGGCATCCCTCCCCCTGCAGAGAAAGACACGGGGCAACCTTTGACAAGGGGGGGGGGGCACAGCCTGCCAGGAAGCCCCCTGCCCCCTCCCCCCCCCATCCAAAGCAGAAAGCAAGGGCTCTTCCCCATAGCAAGCTGAGCAGCTCCCCCTGGTGGCCGCGTCAAACACTGCGCCCCTCACCTCGCTGGGGCTGAGGCTGCCCAGGCCGCCGTCCTGCTCGGGCTCCCGGCTGGACTCCTGGCCCTGGCCGGAGCGTGGGTGGGAGGGGTGGATCCAGAGCTCCAGGCGGGTGGCATCGTCCCCGGAGGGCCGGAAAGCCGCCTTCTTGCTCCGCTGGCCCCGCTCCCCAGGGCTCTTCTGCTCCAGCTGCTCTGCCTGCGAGGGGGGGGGAGGAGGAGGAGGAGGAGGAGGAGGAGGAGGGGTGAGGACCTTGTGGGAGCCCAGGAGGCCCTGCCCCCCCCCCTCAGCCCTCCTCCCCTCCACACCCACCTTGCGCTTGGTCTCCTCGAAGAGGCTGGTCAGGCTCTCCTTGGCCGTCAGGATGGGGTTGCTGGCAGCCAGGCTGCGCATGTAGTAATAGACGGCGTCCAGCTTCCTCCTCTGGCCAGAGAGAGAGAGAGATGGACGGAGGGGGTCAGGGGGGGCAGCCGGACTCCCCCACCCCCAGCGACGGCCTGGCTCTCAAGCACAGGCAGTCCTCCACTTACAACACCTCATTCAGCGACCGAAGTCCCAAGGGCACTGAAAAGGACGACAGGTGACCCTTTCCCACCCTTCCGCAGGGGTTGGACTAGAGGACCTCCAGGGTCCCCCCCAGCCCCCGTCTTCCATTCCAACCTCCGCCTGCGGTCACGGGATCAGAACCCAGACGCTCAGCAACCGACTCATCGTTTACGACGGTTGCCGTGTCCCCGGGGGTCACTCGATCCCCTTTTGCCACCTCCTGACCAGCCAAGCCAATGGGGGGAGGAGCTGGATTCGCTTAACGACCGTGCGACTAATTTAACCCCTGTAGGGATTCACTTAACAGCTGTGGCGAGAGAAGCTGTAAAATGGGCTAAAGCTCGCTTCACACGTTTCTCAACCGTTTATAAACTTTGGCCTCCGTGGGGGTTGTAAGTGGGGGACTACCTGCCCCCCCCTCCCCTCCCCCCCGAGTCAGAGCCCCCTCAGCCGCCCTGCTTGGCCTCCCCCCTCCCCCCCAGGGGCCCAAAGGGGACCCTGAAGCCACCCAGCCGCTCACCGTGTAGACGGCCAGGAGGGCCAGCTGGTTGTAGGGCCGGCCGTTCTTGGGGGCGATGTGCTGGGCCTTCAGGTACCAGCTGTGGAGAGAGGGGGACCCTGTGAGCGGCTGGCAGGAGCCAGGCAAGAGCCGTGCCAGGAGGGCCCCTGCCCAGCACCCGCTCGGCTGGACCTGGAGGTGGCAGTGAGGGGGCCCCTCCCTCCCTCCCTCCCTCCCTCCCTCCCACGGGACGCTCTGGGCCTCAGCTGCCCAGGGCCCCCTGCCCCTCCCCTCCGGCACAGCAGCCTCGGCCTCGAGCCGGCCACTCAATGCCCAGGCCTCTCTGACCGAGGGGCAGCCGGAGCCATCAGGGTTGGGGCCTGGGCATTTGGGGGGGGGCCTGTAAGGTGCTCAGCCTTTGCCCGCCCCCTGGAACCCTTGCTGTGCCCCAGTTATGGCCCAGCCGGCCTGGGGGGAGGAGCCCGGGGCAGGCAGCCCCCCTCCCTCCAGGGCTGAGGCAGCCGCTCAGGCGAGGGCGTCAAAGGCTGGGAAGGTCCATAGCTCAGATGAGCCCCCCCCCCCCCTCTGCCCCCCCAGCCCTGCCCTACCTGCGGGCCTTCCCGTAGTTGGCCGTGTCGCTGCCTTGCTCCCGGTACCTGCAGATGTCGCCCTGGCAGATCAGGCTCCTCTGGGCACTGATGAGGGCGTATTTCACCTGGGGAGGGGAGGGAGGCGATTGGAGGGAGACCAGACCCCCTCCCCACTCCCCACCACCACCAAAAGGCCAGGCCTGCCACCCCTCAGCAGAGGAGGAGGAGGAGGAGGAGGGGCTGCCTGCCGTCCCCCTCCCCATGAACGGCATCCGCCCCCCCGGCCCCCTTCCTCTCACCGTCTTCCGCAGGGGCTTGCTGCGGACGGCCAGGCCATCCATGTAGTCCTCCAGCTTGAACTGGTAGGTGGCCTGCAGCTTCTGAAGGAGGCCGTCAAAGAAGACACTGCCCTGAAAGGGGGGGGGGGGGGAAGCAGCAGGATCACGGGACAGGAACTCAGAGGTCTTCTAGTCCAGCCCAGCCCTGTCGTGTCCACTGCACCACAGCCCAGTGGGGCAGTCAATCAGAACAGAGCTGGGAGGGACCTTGGAGGTCTTCCAGTTGAGCCCCCTGCTCAGGCAGGAGACCCTCTGCCAGGGCCCCCCCCCACCTCCTTGGGACTCTCAAGACTCCCGGAGACCCCTCCCTCCCTCCCCCCCATTCTGGACCAAGGGCTGCCCAGCCTCTTCTCCAAAGCCCCCAGGGCCTCTGGTGGCCACCAGTCCCAACGGCTAACCGTCCTCCCTGCCAGGCTTGAGGGCCACTTCCTGCCCTGGGGCTCACCTCGTCCAGGACCCGGAGCAGCTGGGTGCGCACCTCCTGGGCGCTCTCCCCGGCCGAGGGCTCCTTCAGCAGCTGCCGGAACTTCTCGATGACCTGGTAGAAGGCGTTCTTCCAGAGCAGCTGGTCCACGTTGTGCCCATCGGCCGCCTCGATGTCCGTCAGCAGGCAGCGCTCGTACAGCTGCAGCATCTCCGCCCTGCAAGCGGAGCACGGGACCCCCCCCCCTCTGCTCATCGGAGGCAGGGGGGCGCCTCCCCCTCCCCCCAGACTCCCCCGGAGGGCGGCTGGCGACACTTACGAGAAAAACAACCCACCGTGTGCAATGGTCCTCGACTTATGACAGTTCATTTAGTGACCGTTCCAAATCACAGGATTTTTTGCAGGTGCCGTTGTAACTTGGAACGGTCACTAAACAAATTGCCGCAAATCGAGGAGTCACCTCCTACGATGCATTTTCAAAAACGCTGTAAGGCAGGAGGCCCCAAACGTTGGGCCTTGGGGGCCCGGCTGGGGGGGGGGGAGGGGAACTGAGGCACGGAAGGCCTGCCCGATTTGCCCTCCCCCCCCCCCCACGGGCAGGCCCTCTCTCCAGCCAGGCCCTCGGGCGCCCCACTTCTGAATAGGGCACGGCTGGGGGGGGGAGGGGTTGGGTGGGGGGCTAGACTAAGGGGACGTGGGGGTGGGAGACAGAAGGGTCTCTGGAGGGAGCCTTCCTTCTCCCCTCCCCTCGTCCTGGCCTTACGACCACCCCCCGAACTAGGCAGGCGTGCCTTGGTTTCCCCTTTCCCACCCCCCACAAGCAATGGTCACTTAACGACCATGACACTCACTGAACAACTGCGATGACTCACTGAACAAGCCTGGCAAGACAGGTTGTAAAACGGGGCAAAACTCCCTTAACAACTGCCTCTCTTAGCAATAGGAAACCTCTGGCCGTAAGCTGAGGACTACCTGTAGCTGGAGGAGGGGGCTGCTCTCTCCCTGCTTCCCAGGGGCTGAAAGGCCCGTACATCCCCCCCCCCAGGAATCCCGCCCCAGCCTTAAATCCCAGAGGGGTCAGGTGACGTCTCCAAGGCTAAAAAAGTCCCCAAGGCCCCCCCAGAGAAAGGGTCCCCCTCCCCTCAGGACCCCTGGCACACCCCTCTCCCCCCCCCCCTTCCAGGCCGGGCCTCCTCCCAGCCCCCCCAGCTCCAAAGGGAGGCGCTGTGATGCCTGCCCCCCTTCGGCCGCCCCCTTCCCCCCGGCCCACCTGAGGACGCCCATCTTCTCCAGGCCCTCCGGACTCAGCCTGTCCCGGGACAGGAGATTGCTCAGCTGCTGCTCCAGGTGCCCGGCCTCCCGCAGGGCCTTGCCCAGCTCTTGCTGCTGCTGCTGCTGGGGGCCCTTCGGCTGCTCCGGCCCTCCGCTCAGGGGTTCGGCCGGGAGGGCGCTGCCGGCCCCCCCACCCCCACAAGGCTCGGCCTGCTTGGGGTAGCCGGTGGGGTAATAGGCCGCAGGGTAGGCCTCGGTGCCGGAGCCCATCGGGTAGGGCAGGGGGTACCCTGTGTAAGGGTAGGGGGCCCCTCCGTAGTAATAGGGGTTGTCCGAGTTCTGGAAGCGGTAGTAGGGGGCCTGGGCCTGGCGGGGCTCCCCTCGAGGCCCGGGGGCCCCCTCGTCGTCCGTGTCCAGGAAGTGCAGCTGGGCCCCCGGGCTCTTCAGGGCCGGCTTCTGCTCTGGGTTGTTGGGGTCCCAGAGGCGGCGGGACGTGCCCCCCCGGCTCCAGCCGCGAGGGCCTTTGCTGCCGCTGAAAAGGAGCCGGGCACCCCCTGCGTGGGGGGCTTCGGGGGAGCCGGTGCCGCTGGGGGTCAGGTCCGTGTTGGCTGGCAGCACCAGGATGCCTCGGCCCCGGTTCTGGGCCTTCCCCTCCCCGGCTTCCGCAGGGTCCCTGGGGGTGGCCCCGGAGGGCCTGCCGCCCTTTCGCCACTCGGGCTGGGAGGAGGCGGAGGCCCTGCCGCCCCCCTGGGCTGCTCTGGGGTCCTGGCCCCGGCCGAGCCGGCTGTGCTCGCAGCCCCTCCTGGCCTCTGGGGCCTCCTCCGCCCGGTCCTCTTCCAGGGAGTCGGTGGAGGAGGCGGAGAGCTGCTTCTGTGGGCGGGGCCTTTCCGGGGGCTTCCTGCCCGCCTCCGCCTCCCCACGGGCCCCCTCGGTGCTGTTGTTGCTTCCCGCCGAGCTGGTGCTGCAGGTGCGGTAGCGGCTACGACGCTTGTCCGAGCGGGAGTAGCGCTTGGGGGGGCTGCCCTTGCCGTGGCCCGGCTCGTCTCGGGCCTTGCGGGGCCGCTCGGGCCGCCTGCCCTTCTCCCCCCGCAGAGGCTTGGCCCCTTCCTGGACGGGCTCCCCTTCCTGGTCCCCTGGCTTCCTGGGGCCGGCCCTCCCGGCGTCCTTCTCGGGCTCCGCTCCCCTCTCCTCCTTCGGGGGCAGCTCCTCGTCCACCAGGGGGGCAGCCCCGGCTTCTCGGGGCGAGGCCTGCAGGCGTTTGCCAGGCTGGTAGATCTGCTGGTCGGGCTTCTTGGCCCGCCGGATGATGCGAGGGCACCAGTCCTCGGGGGCGCCTCCGCGGCCCTGCGGGGGGGAGCCCTCCAGGAAGCCGTTGGGCGGCTGGCCCCTGTCTGCGGGAGGGGCCGGGGGGTCCTCCCTGGGCCCCAGCTTCTCCTCCTTGGCCTCCTCCTGCCTCGCGGGGCCCGGCTTGTTCCTCAGGCGGGAGAGGCCCGGCTTGTAGATCTCGAGGTCCGGACGGCGGTTGTCCTTCCGATGCCTCGGTTCCTTCATGGTCTCTGCAGGGGCACAAGCACACGGTCAGCCCTGCAGCCCCTCCCTCTGCCTGCGTGCGTGGGGGGAGGGAGGGGCTCCTCAGGTGTGGTGAGGGAGCAAACCGACTTATGCAACCAAACCGGGAGTGGCTGCTCTGTCGTTAAGCAAAGCTGTCACTAAGTGGGACATCACGTGTCTGGGCTCCTCTCCCCAGCCTTGGGCACTGGGCGGATTAGCCAGAAGTGGATTCAAGGGGAAGGAGGGAAAAGGCTTGGGGTGCCCCTGCCTTCCCCACTGGGTGCCTCTCCAGGCCCCGCCCTCTGCAAAGGGGTTCGGGGGGGGGGGGGAGCGAACAGGTGCTGCGAAGGCAGCCAAAAAGCCAGGGGGACCTCGGGGGCCCCGGAGGGACTGAGGACAGGAAACGGGGCTTCTTTCGGGAAAGGCCAGCCTCCGTGTCTCCTAGTGGTTAGAGTGCAGCACTGCAGGCCAGTTCGAATCCCATCAGGCTCCAGGTGGACTCAGCCTCCCGTCCTCCCGAGGTGGGTCAGAGGAGGACCCCAATTGACTCTGCCAACCGCTTAGACCAGGGATGTCCAAACTTGGGAACTTTAAGACTTGTGGACGTCAACTCCCAGAATTCCCCAGCCAGCTATGCTGGCTGGGGAATTCTGTGAGTTGAAGTCCACAAGTCTTAAAGTTCCCAAGTTTGGACATCCCTGGCTTAGACCCTGAGGCGGGATTTAAGGCTCAGGGCTCCTACGGCTGTGGCTGAGATGCGGCCATACAAAATGCTTTTTTGAATAGTAACCCATGTATTCATTGAGAAAACAACCACCAGAAAACCGAAGATGAGAGAAACACGGAGAAATAAAAAGGCAACTTTTGTGTTTAACTAAAGGGCTTTCTGGGGGTGGGGGAGGGGCTGAAGCTGCTAATAACCATATATATTTATATATCTATATCCCTCCCTCCCAATACAAACATTTGGATGGGGAAAAAAGGGGAAAAAACAAGCAAACATCAAACTGTTATTAAAATTAAAGAAAAAGATGTTTACAAAAAAAAGAAAGAAATGAAATATATCGTTATCACTAACATTCACCATACAAATGTTCTGGGGGCCAGCAGGAGGGCCTGGCGGTGGGCTCTTTCCGTGGGGCCCTCCCAGCTGTGTCACGGCTGGCCCCCCAAAGGGGAGAGCCCCCTCCCCTCCTGAGCCCTCCGGAAGGACGGGGGGAATCTTTGGGAAGGCTAAAGACCCCACCCACGCTGGCTTCCCGTGGCCCACTGAGGGTCCCTCGGCTTTGGGCCATGAATACCTCCCTCCCTCCAGACCCCCCTTGGAGCCCTCCCCCTGGAGCCCCACGGAGGCTCCTTCCCACAGCCAGGACAGACCCTCTCCTCCTCTTCCTCCTCCTCCTCCTCCTCCTGGGGAGCTCCTCCTGTCCGTGGCCGAGGCCTCCCACCGCTCAGCTCCGTGGGCCATGGCCAGTCTGCGGGCTGCAGCCCGGAAGACCCAGCCTGCCCTGGGGAGGCTCTGGTGGGCTGGCATCGGAACACTGGCAGCAGCTCCCGTGGCAACCAGCCTGGGCCAGAAGGGCCCACGGAACAGCCCAGCCCCGAGCTCTCTCTTGGCTCCCAGGCAGGGGGCCCAGTGGCCGGGTGAGGAAGGGGCATCGGGCACAGGGACCCCCCCTCCCCCACAAGGGAACACCCCCGACTTCCCACTTTGGGTCTGCGGGGGCCACGGCTGCCCCAAAGGCGCTTTTGAGTTGTAAAAGAGAGTGTTTGACTATATGATGTATAAAGGACAGTAACGAATCTAATGTGTAAGAGTGGATGATCTGAAGGCTATGTATAACTTTTAAGTAGTGAGTATTGGACACTGGAAAGATTTTTTGTATGTTAAATGGGCTAATGGATGCAATGAATAATTGATACCTACATGAACTGAAATATCTAATAACTACTTGGGGTAACAATGGAAAATTAGCACTGGAATTGAGTATGTTGTATACTCCACGGGAACATTAATGGTTAATCTGAGCACATAAGGCTCAATAATAGCCATGCATTTAGATATGTTTGACCTGGGATTCTAATTCTAATGGCAAAAACTGATGCACAAAACCTTGTAACCAAACTACTTGCTTGATGAAATTGAGGAAAATATTGTATATGTCAGTGATGGCTGACCTTTTTTAGCTCGTGTGCCAAAAGTGGGGGGAGCGCAGGGGGGTCATGCGTAGGCGTGCCACACCCATAACGCTATGTGTGCGACCCCCTGCTTTTGGCACACTTTTTTCGCCCTCCCCAAACTCCAGAGGCTTTCTAGGAGCCTGGGGAGGGTGAAAACAGCCTCCCCTCCCCACCTCCAGAGCCTTCAGGAGCTTCCCTGAAGCCTCCAGAGGGTGAAAAACGGCCTCAAAAGAAGGCCTGGATCAGCTGGCCAGCGCACACATGCGCGCGGAAGCTGACAGGGCAATGCCTCGCGTGCCCTAAGAAATGGTTCCGCGTGCCACGTGCAACATAGGTTCGCCATCACTGGTATATGTGTTGTTTTGTCTTTGTTTTAAAAAACAAACATTTTAAGGGAAAAATGCACTTTTCCCAAAAGGCACCTGGACTTTCTTGGGGTTTTCCCCCTGGCAACCTCCCCCTTCTCCTCCTCCAAGGACTTCCTTCGATTGGCTTAAAGCAGAAGCTGCCAAGAGACGGGGGGGGGGGGGGGGGGCTAGCAGGGTGCCACGAAAGATGGCGCAGCTGGCAAAGAGGCTGGGTGGCAGCAAGAGCAGAGCTGCCACGGAGACACGGAGATGCCCTCGGGGGTCGGAGGCTGGGAGCCCAGCCAACGCAGGTGCGGAGCCTGGCACCTGAGGGGCTGGCGCACCTGGGGTTTTGCAGTGCGGGCAAGGGCGCCTGGTGGTGAGAAGGATACTAGAGAGGGGTCTCTTGCACACAGCCAGGAGCCCCCCCCCCCTTTAAGTCCTCAACCTACGACCACAAGGGAGCCAAATTGTTCGGTTGCTAAGCCAGACTGTGGTTAAGTTAGTTTCGCCCCAATTTATGACCTTTCTTGCCACAGTTCTTAAGTGAATCACATGCCGCTCTATAGGTGAGTCACATGGTCGTTAAGTGAATCTGGCTTCCCCATTGAGGCGGCTTGTCACAAGGTCCCAAAAGGGGATCACGTGACCCCAGGACACTGCGGCCGTCATAAATACGAGTCAGTTGCTAAGCGCCTGAATTCTGAAGGTGGGATTGTGGGGATCTTGCAACCGTATTTGAAAACCCTGCCCTGTCCCTCCTTTCAGTGCCCTTGTAACTTTGGTCACTAAATGAAAGGTTGCAGGTCGAGGACTACCTGTAAAGAATCAAAGTGTGTGGAGACAGGGGCCAGAAGGCGCCAAAGAAGGGACCCAAAGCCAACACAGTCACAATAGAATGCCAGAGTGGGAAGGGACCTTGGAGGTCATCTAGTCCAACTCCCTGCCTAGGCAGGAAGCCCTATACCGTTTCAGACAAATGGCTATCCAGCATCCTCTTAAAGACTCGCAGTGTTGGGGCATCCACGACTTCTGGAGGCAACTTCTGTTCCACTGATGAATTGTTCTCACTGTCAGGAAACTTCTCCTTAGTTCCAAGTTGCTTCTCTCCTTGATTAGTTTCCACCCATTGCTTCTTGTCCTGCCCTCAGGTGCCTTGGAGAATAGTTTGACTCCCAAATCTTCTTTGGGGCAGCCCCTGAGAGATTGGAAGGCTGCTATCCTGCCTCCCCTGGTCCTTCTCTCCATTCACCCAGACCTGCCCAGTTCCTGCAACTGCTTAGGCCCCTCTGCCCTCAAGTGGGCCAGGTGTTCAGCTAGGCCAGGGGTCTGCAAAGTCGGCTCTTTTAAGACTGGTGGACTTCAACTCCCAGAGTTCCCCAGCCAGCATAGCTGGGAGCATGAGAGCATAGCTGGCTGGGGATTTCTGGGAGTTGAAGTCCACCAGTCTTAAAAGAGCCGACTTTGCAGACCCCTGTTCTAGGCTTTTGCTTCCGTCGGTAGGGACAGATTATCCTTCAGCACTAAGGATTTATTCCTCGGTGGTTTGGGGTTTTTAATTCTTGAAGGTCGACCGGAGTCAACTGAGTGAGATGGCCAGTTACATCCATCATGTCCTGTCAATCAGGGGTGTCCCACTTGGGCAACCTTAAGACTTGGGGACTTCAACTCCCAGAATTCCGGTCAACTTTACGACCGGGAGACTTCTGGGAATTGAAGGTTGCCCAAGAGGGACACCCCTGCTGTCCATCAACCAGAAAACACTGGCCGATTAGATTCCTCCCTGTAACCCATGGCCAAGAGCCGTTTCTAGAGAGCCGGGCTTGGAAGCAGCTGGAGGGAGCGTCACCTGCTGCAGAAGAGGGAGCTGTGCAGAGCCAAGAGGAGGAAGCCGTGAGCGAAATCTCCCATTTTGCATAGAGGCGAGGGGGGAAACCACCAGAAGAGCCCCACAGGAAAAGCCGAGAGGGCAAGGAGACCACAACGGCCGATTCCACGGGGTTAAGAGAAGGTCAACGAGGAGGAGGCCAGCTCGTCATCCAGGAAACTTCGCAAGCGAGGAAAACAGACGAGAGCAGAAGCTCCAGATGGAAACACAGCCGGCGCCCCTGGCCCAGTCAGCCCTGCCATCTTCTGCCTATTTGCTTTGCAGGCACCCTGCCATAAAGCGCAGGGGAGGGGGCAGGAGACTCTGGGAAGTGGAGAATGGGCATGGGGGGAAATGAGGTGGGGTGGTGGTGACAGGAACCAGGGGTGTCAATCCGGAATAAACCTGCCGATCAAGGACGGAGCGTGAGAATAGAATACGAAACTCCACCTAAACATCTGAAATGAATGTTGTTGGGCACGGATGGATGGGTCAAAGCGGGGAAGGCCAGGGAAGGCCAGGAAAGCAAGCGTGACATTCAGACCCAGCTTTGATCCGGTTGTTGTTACCCAGGGGTGTCCAAACTTGGGAACTTTAAGACTTGTGGACTTCAACTCCCAGAATTCCACAGCCAGCATAGCTGAAGTCCACAAGTCTTAAAGTTCCCAAGTTTGGACACCCCTGTTGTTACCACCTGAACTTAGCAAAAGGGAGCCTCTCCCTTCTTCACCCATGGGGCCGAGGGCTTTTCTTCCAGAGGAACCAAGGCAGGACAGACGTTAAACCTTTTAACATCACAATAATGTAAGTGGCAGTTCAGGGAGGACCAAGGACCCTCGTTTTTCAACCCGGAGCGAAAAATATTCTGCTGGTACCTGAGGCAGCTTCCTGCTCCTGCCTTCCCCACAAGGGCCCCGGGTTGGGCGGACGGAGTACAATGCCATTTGCGTGTAACAGAATACATATACAGCCCGTGTTGCACGCTGCAGAAAGATACAAAGCCCAAGCAATTCGCATGGCTAAATGTAGGGATGGGAGCTATTTTAGCTCCAGCAAAACATTTTGGAGAGGAGGGGCCTGAGGGCCTTCTCTCACAAGGGAGTTCTAGGCACGGGTCGTCCTGGACTTACGACCATTCGTTTAATGGCTGTTTGAAGTTACAAAGGAACTGAAAGATGTGACTTATGACTGATGTGACTTTTCCACACTTATGGCCAGTGGTGGGACTCAGCCAGTACGCACCACTTCAGGAGAACCAGTTTAGGTGAACTGGTTGTTGGAAGAAACCGTTAGGGGAGAGAACCTCTTGTTAAATTATTCGAATCCCACCACTGCTTATGACCCCTGCAGCTTCCCCTTGGCCACATGACCACGATTCAGAGGCTTGGCAACTGGCTCGTATTTATGATGGCCGCAATGTCCCGGGGCCTTTTGTGACTCTCTGAAAAACGAAGTCAGTGTGGAAGCCAGATTAACTTAACGTCTGTGCCAAGAAAGGTCCTAAAATGGGGCAAAACATACTTAACTGTCTTTCTTAGCAACGGAAATTTTGGGTTCACTTATGGTCATGAAGTGGAGAACTACCTATCCCCACACAGCTCTTCTCCTGGGCGATGGACCAAGGCCTTAGATGATCCACATGGTTCTGAGCAGGTTTGCTTAGCTCTAGGGAACCTTGGTTCTGTCCCATATTTATCTTTTGACTCATTTTTTTTAAAAAAACTTTTGTTAGGACTATTTCCACACCCACAAATTGAGAGTGGAGCAGTTTTATAAACCCCTTAAACAAATAAATGCATATTCCCAGTGGCTCTTAACCAAAATGGGATGAAGGAGCAAGCGGACGGCCTCAAGATTCAGCTGTGGGTCTCATACTTGGCAATATATTCAAGAGCGACCGAGACGAAAAGGTAAGAGGTTTGCTCATCAGATTTAGAAATTATGCAAAACTGGGTTGAATAATAATATTCAAGAGGCTTAAAAACACCAAGATAGGTTGGAAACTGTGCGAAAAACTAACACAATCAGATGGAACATTCAGATGTAGCACTCTGAATGCAGAGATAAGATATGACCTGGTGATGACGTCTTAGATATGAAAATGATGCCAAAACTGTAGTTCATAAGCTGAATATGAGTCAACAGTATTACCTGGCCTCTGAAAAGACAAACACAATTCTAGGTATATCAAGATAGAATTCCAGGTACATCGAAGTGTGGTAATCCAACAATAAGACCCAACCGTCTATGGAGATTCTCAGTCATCCAGGTTATGGTTGTCCCAAAGGTGCTTTTTCAAGAGGCAACTCTAGAAAGTCCCACTGCCTCTTGAAAAAGCCCCTTTGGGACCATAAGAACCAACTGTTCCAATCCATGGCTCCTTGGTTCAGATCCCCGCTCAACACAGGGCCCGGTTCTTGGCATCCACCCACCACCACCAAGGGCTCCAAGAAACGAGCCCAGGTGCCCAGGAAGGCAACCCTGATTGTTAGGGCATGAGATGCTGAAGGTACCCAAGGGAGATTTTGTACGTGGACACGTCTGCAACGCACAACTTCTCAACTCTCTGAGGATTCTCCCGCTTTCTCTGCACTCTCTGCGTCTCCAAAAGATGCAACTCAAAGGAAGAGTTCCAGGAACCAGCTTCAGCCAAAGGCCAGGAAAGGCTCCTCAAAGGCAAGGAGGAGGGAGGGAGGGAGGGAAGGGGGGGGGGGCTCCCTTTTGTCAGAGGGCCAGACCCTCCCCCCCTCCCCAATACTTCCATTTGGAGTCTCCATTTGGGGCTCTTTGTTATTTCAACTTCAAGCCTGTCCAGCGCCACAAGTTACAAGGAGGAACGAACAGAAAAGATACCAAGCTAGAGCGGAAGGGGAGGGGTCCACCCTTGGCCCCTTTAAGACCTGTGGACTTCAACTCCCAGAATTCAACTCCCAGAGTCTTAAAGGGGCCAAGGGTGGAAACCTCCCCCCACCAAGCAGCCCCCTCCCCGAGCACAGGGAGACTAACCAGGTTTAGGCAGACTACGAAAGGAGAAATCCCCCCCCCCCCGAGGTGGGGTGGTGGGGCAGCCGCCGCCACTCCAGCGGACCTTTTCTCAAGGGGTGGGGGCAAAGGGAGGGCCCCTATGGCGGAAGTCCCCGGGTCCCCTTAACGGACTGGCAAGGCCTTGTGGGAGCTGTAGTCCGGGCCAGACCGAGGAGGAAAGACTGCGCAGGCGCGGGGGGCGCGCAGGTGTTCAGAGAGGGAGGGAGGAGGGGGCACCAACGCGCCACGCCTCCCGGCCACCCTACTCCGCGCCGCCGCCAATCAACCAACCAACCAAGTAACCCGCCTGCCGCGCCCTCACCTGGGCCGCCCCTCCCGTGCGTCGCCGCGTCCGCCGTAGCCAGGATCCCCCGGCGGAGCTCCGCCGCCGAAACACGGACCCGCTCCAGACCTGCCGCCGCCATCTTGGCTCCCCGAAGCCAAGGAAACAAACGGCGGACGGTGGCCGAGCGCGGACAATCTGGCCCCGGGTGCCCCAGCGCGCACGCGTCGTCTACAGCGGAGGGGGCGGGTTTTGCCTCGAGCCCGGCCCACGTGCGACGCTCGCGGGTCCTGGCAGTGGGAAGCGGGCGGCGAAGCGGAGAGGGCGGCTCGAGGGCCACTGGGCACGGCGAGGCTGCAGCAACCCCGGGCCGTCGCTGACGCCCGGCCTGGGTCTCTAGGGGCTTCTGCAACGCGGGGCTCCCCAACCAGGGAGACTCTACTTGTGGACTTCAACTCCCAGAATCCCTCAGGCAGCTGGCTGAGGAATTCTGGGAGTTGAAGTCCCCAAGTCGTGAAGCGGCCCAGGTGGGAGAGGGCTGATGAAGTGGATCCTGCAGCGTTCAGGGGGTGGATTGCATGACCTCTTAGGTTCCCCACACTCTTGCTTCTATGAAGACTGGGCTATTCCAGGAAGCCTCAGGGCTTTGAGAGTCTCCCTCCGAGTGTTTGTCCACCACAAAGGCCCATCCACTGGGGGAGGAATCCAGGAGGATTGGGGAGTCTCTCCTCTCAGGGGAAGAATCTGACGTCTTTTCAGAGGGCCTCAGGACGGATGCGGCCGGACAGAGGAGAGCAGGGCCCCCAATATAGTCAGTCCTCGATTTACAACCAAGACTTCTGTTGCTAAATGGAACATTAGGTGTTGCCTTTTCTTGACAGTCGTTAAGTGAATCACCGCACCTAAGTCACACACTTGTGAAGTTAACCTGGCTTCCCCATGGACCTTGCTTGTCCGGCGGCCACAAAAGGGGACCACGCGACACCGAGCTGTCATAAATACGAGTCAGTTGTCAAGAGTCTGAATTCCGGTCATGTGGCCATGGGGGTGCCACAATGGCCGTTAAGTGTGAAAAACGGCCGTGCACCACTATTTTCAGTGCCACGGTAACACTGAAGAGTCACTAACTGTCCTGTCCCCATGGGGCGGTTGTGGGAGTGAAGCCCGGGGGCTCTTGCGGATGGTGAGGAAACGGGCGGGGCCCAAAGTGAACCAAGAGGCGGAAGTGAAAGCTCCCCCGAGGGGAGGGAGCACCAAGGCTGCCCTCCTGTGCTGCTGGAGGCCCCCAGGATGGCCACCCCTTGGAGAAGGCCCCCGTCTTCAGCCTCATTCGGCCCCTGGGGACACACAGAGCTCGCCTACTCCAGGTATCTACGGCGTGTCTGCCACAGGTGGCCCAATGCAGAACCTTCTCTGTGGGCACACGTGGGCCATCGCCAGCGGCTCTTTCGGCTCCCACTGCGCGCCACCCAGCTGGTCTTTGCGGAGAGCAGCTGGCCAGTGCGCATGCACCTGATGGGACCCGGAAGAGCGGCTGGCCGTGTGCGCTAGGCAGCTGCTCTCTTCCGGGGTCTGGTGCTCCGGTGCGCGTTCCAGTTTCAGCACTCAGTGTGGGAAAGGTGAGCCCTGGTGTCCCAGGGGCTCTGCCAGGGTTGGCGGGTTCCTCTTGGGGGTTCCTTAATCAGATCGTTTACCACAAATCCCCTCTCTCTCAACACCGGGGACGTTACCTAGTCCGGTCACAAGACGCCTGCCAGGAAACCAGTGAGCTCAGAGAGCACCCAGGGCCCAAGGCTGCGGGGGTTGTCTTGTGAAGCCGGCCCTTCGTCCCAGGCGCCCCGTGCTCTCTGGGACAGACGCCCCGCCTCTCTCCAACAGACAAAAGAGAGCCAAGCCATTCAGAAGTCCTCGTTTTATTACAAGCGCAGAGGTCCCCTCCGGGGCACGCTGGGCGAGTCCTAGAAGCTGGGATGGCTGAGGGACGGCCTCATAGCTGGGCGCCCTGTGGCAGCGGAGACTCTGTGCATCTTCCTCCCAATTCGGCACCAGCAGCCCCCTTCGGCCAGGTGTGCCAACCGCAGGGGGCTTCCAGCTGCTTCACCAAGGTCGGCTTCCTGCTTGTGCGGTCAGTGGCACTTGGTTTCGCCCATGGCAGCTGCTGCCCCCTGGCCACCATTCAAAGCAACTGAAGAGGAGGGCGAGGGGGGGGACTCTGAAAACAAGGCCAGGGGGCCCTAAGGGTCGGGTGGAAATTGGCCTGGCAAAGGGGGGGGGGAGGCGTGAGGGGGGAAGGATGCCGTTCAAGCACCAGGAGGACCTGGGCTCAAGCTTCCGCTGCCTCCGCCCCCCAACTCCCCTGCGAAGGGGGGGCCGATGGACAGACAGGGGACAAGGAAGGTGGAGCCGTAACAGGGAGGCTGGTTTATTGAAGGAAGAGACGCACCTGCAGGAGTCCATGGGCCTTCGGAGAGCTTGGCGGCTTTGCTCCAGGTGCCCCCAGTGGGGAGGCCGGTGGGGAGAGGGCAGAGACGGCCAAAGCCCACCCCCCACACCAGTCCAAAGGGGCCCCTTCCGGCCATTGCTCAGGGCGGAGTCAACCCTAGAGCTGGCCAGTGGGAGGAAAACTGTCCAGAGGGGCAAAGGAGGGGCTGGCTTCCTAAGGCTGCTCTACCAGTGGAGGCCAGAAGGGGGCGTCTTCTCGTCCTTATTGCTTTCCAGGGAGAAGGGGGGGATCCGGACATCGAAATGGGAGCCGTCGGGCCGCTCAAAACGGAAGGTGCCCCTGGGAGGGAAGGAAGGAAGGAGCCCAGGTGAGGCCTCTGCCAGACGGACAGAGCTATGGCCACAACTGGGCCCAGCGCTTCGGTTGCTAAGCGATACGGTGGCTAAGTGAGCTTGGTCTCATTTTACGACCTTTCTTGCCACGGTGGTTAAGTGAATCGGGCTTCCCCCATTGGCTTCCCCCCATCCTCCAAGGTCGCCAAAGGGGACCCCGAGGACGACCCCAGGACAACCGTCATAAATATGAGTCAGTTGATCCCATGAGGACCTGCAACGGCCGTGTGAACAACGGTTGCTTTTTCCAGTGGCTAAACGAAGGGTTGTAAGTCAAGGACCCCCTGTCCTCAGCCACTAAGAGAAGGACGCCATGCTCTATAAAAGCAGGAACAAGGGGAAGGAGAGGCTGGGGCCGGCCATCCTCAGGGGCCACGTTCCCACAAGGGCCCCTTTTGGGGTGCAGGGGCTCCGAGGGGGCAAGAGAACCCCAGCCTCCCCCACCAGACCTCCCAAGCGCCCATCCATCCCTCCCTCCCCGGACAGAGGAGGTGGCCAAGCACCAGGCCCCGGCCAGGCTCCCCAGGGCAGAGGGGGGCTCTCCTCCCTCCCTCCCTCCCCAGCCAGGCCCCCAGCCTCACCACATGTGCCCGCTGGACGCCTGCAAGGAGACGTGGCTGCTGTACTGGAAGGCCGGCTGCTCCTTGGACAGGACCGGTTCCTGCAAGGGAAAAGGCCGTCAGGGCCTCCATGAGACCACCGGGGGGGGGGGGGCTCCCCCGATGCCCAGGAGGCTGAGCTGACACCACCCCCTCCCCTGACTCACCCGGCCCACCACTCCCCGGCCACGGACGGTCTCCAGGGTGCCGGACAAGCTGAATATCCTCCAGTGCCTTTCCCGGAGCTGCACAACTTCGTTGTTGAGGTTTTCCAGGCGGATGCAGTAGCGCCACTGGAGGGGGGCAGAGACAGCAGGCCCCGAATCAGACAGCGGGCCCCGAATCCCCTCACCCTTCCGAGGGCAGAGTAAGGCTTCTGCGCCCCCCCCACTCCCGCCCCCCCAAGGCAGCCACGAGAACAGGGAGACTCACCCAGTAGACGTGGGAATTCTGCGCTTCCTGTGGAGAGAAGAAGGAGAGGCTGAATGCCAGCTCAGCCCCCACCCCACCCCTGCCCCACTCTCACCCGGATGGCAGGGCTGCCCCTTGCGATGGTCACTCTGGGCCAAAACCTGAAAGGGCCAACAGGAGGCCAAGCAGGTAGGAACCACCCACAGCCGGCTATTCTTGGTTGCTTGGTCTGTCTGTCTATATACCTACCACCCACCCACCCACCCAGATGGCCCAGACCCCTGATGCCAAACCTGTGGCACGCAGAGCTGTATTTGCCGGCCCACCAGCTCTCATGTCCGGCTGTTTTCACCTTCCCCCCGCCTCAGAAAAGCCTCTGGAGGCTGGAGAGGGCCAAAACCAGCCCCAACACCCCAACCGGACGTTGGGGAACGATTCGGTTCTGGCTTCTGGGGGGCCTCCGGGGGGGGGGCTGATTTCACCCTCCCCAGGCTTCAGGAAAGCCTCCGGAGCCTGTGGAGGGGTCGTGCCCACCTGCACAAGGGGGGGGGGGAGTGCATGCACGGGGGGGGGGACTGTGTGCACATGGGCAGGTGAGCAGGAGGGAGGACTGAGTGGGCAGGTGCGCATAAGAAAAGAGGTTCCCCACCCTTGGGCCTAGAGACTGGCATCTGAAGATGGGCCTTTTTAACATTCGCTTTTGTGTTTTTAATTTAGATGAAATGTTAATATTGTACGTCCATGTACATCAGGCCATACGCTTAGTTCTACTTGATTTAATCAAATCACATCAGAGTTCCCCAACTCTGGGCAGCAGAAGGGAGGAGGGGAGGCTTCGGGGGGGGGGGGGGTGGCGACCCTGAAGCTGACCTGAGAGAAGCCCTTCAGTGTTGCCAGACTGCAGCTGAGGGACGGGGGCAACTGAGATAAAGGGGAATGTGTGGTCAAAACAACCTACTTTCTCTTGGGAACCAAGGACGTTCTCCCACCTGCTCGAAGGAGGGCCGAGGGGGGCAGGGGGATGGGCCCCCGTGACTGATGGTGTTGAGAGCGTGGGAAAACGTCTCGTTTTAGGGGGAAGCCACGGGAACCTTCGGAGTCGGTCTTCACCCGATATGGGCCAACCGGGTCCTTCCAATGAGCCTGGCTTGCTACAGATTGATTCCTTGCAGCCTTGGGAGCGTGTGTGTCCATGGCAAGGCTTCCGCGACTGGGGCCACAACCGCTTGGGACGACGCTCGGGTGCGCAGGGCTGTCAGCAGAGGCTGCATGCACCAGCCGGTCCCTAACGAGGCCCCCTGGCGATTAGGGCCACAGGTGGGCGGCCCGTCACTTGCATGACTGCCCATCTTACACAGGGTGACTGTGAGCAGCTTTTTGTGCCTCTGAGCCACATTAGACTTCTGGCTACTGGGAACATTGTCAGAAATGCCTCTCTGGGGGTGGGGGGCAAGTTGCTCAGCTGTGTTTTAGGGAGGAGCTGGGCCTCGGGGGGGGGGGGGTGGCCTCAGGTGGGACCGTCCTTCTCCCCGGGGCGTTTGGGAGCTTCGTGTGAAGCTGCCTGGGAGACTGAGGGAGACTCACTTCTTTCTCTACTTTTCGCTTCCTTCCTTCCTCTCCTTTACACTCCTAGTGCGTTTCTTTCATTTCCTTGACTTATGACCACAGTGGAACCCAAAATTTCCGTGGCTCGGCACGACGTTTCAGTTAACTGTGCTCTGTTTTACGACCTTTCTTGCCACAGTCGTTAAGTGAACCACCACTCTGGCTCCCTCATTTGCGGGTCAGAAGGTCGCAAAAGGGGACCCCAAGACACCCACACAAACCCTCCCAGCCCCTGTGATCGTTGGAGGAACCGGCTGCCACGGTGGTGGAGATGCAGCTGCAGCCGTGTGAAAAACGGTCCTACGTCCCTCTTCTCAGGGCCCCTGAAACTTTGAAGGGCCCCTAAACGAACGGTTGTCAGTCGGGGGCTGCCTGTGCTGTGCTCTGCCCCTTGGCATTGTCTTTCATCGCTGCCCCTTTCCTGCCCGCTTCCAAGCCAGTCCAGGCCTGGGAGGGTGCAGAGCCCGGCCCACCTACCCGCATGCCCATGTAGAAGGGGATGACGGTGACCCGGATGTTCTCGGTGGTCTCCCGGTGGACGTCGGAGAGCTCCAGCCACGGGTGGTTCTTCTCCTGCCAGGCGCAGAGCGTGTCCCTCGACACGAACGGGGGAGCTGGAAAGGAGCGGAAACTGTCAGGAGAGAGAGGGGCTGCCCACCGGAGCCCCCAACCCCAGGATGGCCAGTTAGCATAAGAACCTAAGAAGAGCCTTGCTGGAAGAGGCCCCAGCCCATCCAGTCCAGCCTTCTGTCTCCCACAGTGGCTCCCCATTTGCTTCAGGGTCTTCCCAAGCAGATGTCTTCACCTGCTTAGGATTCCCTGCAAATGGCATTGAGAGACATCCTGCCTATCTCTCCAACCCAGAGGGTGTCCTTAGGCATCCATCATGACACAGCTGTCACCACTTCTTCTGGCAGGGAGTTCCATAGACCAGGGATCCTCTGGGTGAAAAAGTCCTTCCTATTTGTTTGAGGTCTAGCTTCCAAAAGTTTCATGGAGTGCCCCCTAGTTCTAGTGTTGTGCGATAGGGAGAACAGTTTTTCCTTTTCTACTTTGTCCACACCGTGCATGATTTTATAGACTTCAATCAGTCGTCAGCTGGGCTGGTTGTTATCACGTGACCATGCCCGGTTTTACGGCCTTTTGGGGGGCAATGGTCGTTAAGCAAACCCATTGTTCGCTATGGGAGGCTTTTTGTCAGAAATGCCACTTTCCAGAAACAACGTCATAAACCAGAGTCATCCAAATGCAGGATTTGCTACAAGCAACTATAAGAAGTGGGCCGAGCGATGAGCACCCAGAGCCACATTCATGTGCCTGCGGGTCAAGGGAGGCCCATGGGAATGAACCCACTCTCTCGGGTCCTAGGGACACCACACTCTAAAGAGGAGGTTAAGACGCTGGAAAAAGGGCAGAGAACAACAACCAGAATGATGAGGGGACTGGAGGCTAAAACAATCGATGGACGGTTGCAGGAACTGGACCTGGCTAGTTTAGAGAAGAGAAGGACCAGGGGAGACAGGAGAGCAACTTCCAATATTGGAGGGGCTGCCCCAGAGAGGAGGAAGGGGGTCAAGTTCTTCTCCAAAGCCCCCAAAGGCCAGAGAAGGAAGAATGGATGGAAACTGACCAAGGAGAGATTCAACCTGGGAATAAGGAGGGATTTTTCTGATAGTGAGAACAATCCACCCATGGAACAGAAGTTGCCTTCATCCCTGGAGGCTTTCAAGAAGAGACTGGGCAGAAATGGTGTAGGGTTTCCTGATTGGGCAAATGGGGTTGGACTAGATGACCTACAAGGTCCCTTCCAACTCTGTTAATCTGTTAAATTCAGGTCCTAAGGACACGTTGTGGGGTCCATCATCGCTCTGTCTTGTCGTAAGTAAACCACCTGAAAGTAAAATCCCCTTCAGGATAAAACCGCTTCCTTCTTGATGAGCTCAGGGTACCCCCCCTCCCCCCAGCAGCATCACTGACATAACCCGGGGGGCCCACAGCCCTCTTGGCCGGTTGGAGGAAGCGCTGAGCCCTTCATCCGGCCGTCCACAGGCTAAGAGTGCTTCAGAGGAGAGCTCTGGGTACAGGAAGTCCTCCACTCATGACCGTTTTCCACACTTACGGCTCTTGCAACATCCCCGTGGTGACGTCATCTAAATCCAGGGTCCCCCTTCCCAGCCGGCTTCCGATAAGCAACGGAGGAAGGCAGACTGCTTAACGACGGCTCACTTAGCAACGGCTGTGATTCGCTTAGCAACCATGGCAAAAAGGTGGTGCAACTCACTCAGCCATGGGCATTTTTGGCCTCAATCAGGATGGTCAGTCAGGGAGCCCCGGTGGTTGTGGGGAGGCCGAGAGAATCCCTGTGGATTCCCAGAGTCTGTGGGAAGGGACACACACACACCCCCGGGGCTATCCTGCCCACGCCCCCACCCTCCCTTCAGAGGCCAGCCCTGTCCCCGGAGTGGCACCTTTTGTCTGGTCGTACATGAGGAACCGTTCGAAGAGCTCGTGCTGGATGGGCACCTGATCCGTGGAGGTGTAGGGCAGGATGTCCTCGTGGCTCACGTAGTCCAGGCCTGGGGAGGAAGAGGAAGAGGAAGGGCTGAATTTCAAAGACCAGCAGCACCAGAGGCTAACTGGGGGTCTAACAGGCAGCAGGAGCCTCCTAGCTGTAACACAACTGACCGCACACACACACCCCCAGGGGAAAAGGCGAAGGCTCCCCAGGGCCCTCGTGGGAGGAGGACTGAGGTTTCTTCGCTCCTTCAAGAATCTGGTTGCAGAAGGTTTTCCAGCTTTCACAGGTCGACTCCCTAAGTCAGGGATGTCCAAACAGCATAGCTGGCTGGGGAATTCTGGGAGTTGAAGTCCACAAGTCTTAAAGTTCCCAAGTTTGGACATCCCTGCCCTAAGTAGAACTCAGGGACGCTGCAAATGTTTCCAGGCCACTGGGGGTTTTAGCCCACCCTTGCCTCTCTCCCCCTCCCCCTCCCCCTCCCCCAGCCAGCCAGCCAAGGGAGGGAGGGGTGAATGGTCTCAGGAGTCCAGAGATGAAAGGGGACACCCAGGCCTGCTCAGGGAAGGCCCCTCACTCGACGCTTTCCAGCTAAATGGCCGCCCAGCTTCTGCTTCAACAGGTCCAGCCTCTTCTTCCTGGGTCCCCTGGCTTCCACCCACCTGCTGCTGCTTTCCCATCGTTCCAGAGGGGGCTGAGCGGGGGCTTTTCTGGCAGACGTTTCATGACCCCATTAGGTAACACCATCAGTACCAGCGACGATGTTAACATCAGCAGAGCTAGCACCACCAACACTGATGCTGTTCCCTAGTTTGGGTCGTGAAACGTCTGCAAGAAAGCCACCCAGCTGAGAGAGCCCCAAGGATCCCAGAACCGTCCTTCCCCCACCCACTCCCTTGTAGCACTGGTGGTGTTACCTAGTCGGGTCGTGAAACGTCTGCAGGAGAGAGAGCCCCCCTTCCAACCCTGAGCTGCAAAGGTTCTCCTTGCTTGCTCCTCATCTTTCAGTCCCCACCTGCCTGCCTGTGGAGGTCCCTTATTCCCCAGCCTGCCCTCTGGACCGCTGTCCCTGGCAGCCCCCTCCTCTCAGGGGCCCAAAGGGCTGAAGAGGCCCCCTTCCCCGCCCTCCCTTGGCCTTACCTGGGATTGCATAGAGGGCTCGGCTGTCGTCGTGGTTGGCCAGGAAGGTCACGGCTTCCGTCTGGGATCTCTGAGACTGAGGGGAAAACAGCAAGGCTGGGACTCGAACTCCAAGGCAGGCGGAGCCAGGAGGACTCGGATCTGGGGAAGCCCACGGGAGACTGACGGGGCCGTCCGGCCACATTCCAACCGCGGGGCCATCAGGCTGCACTTTTAAGAGCGGGGCTACCTACATGGCTAAGAGCCGTGGTGGTGCAGTGGTTAGAGTGCAGTACTGCAGGCTACCTCTCCTGACTGCTGACAGTTCAAATCCCACCAGGCTCAGTGTTGACTCAGCCTTCCGTCCTTCCGAGGTGGGTGAAATGAGGGCTTGGATTGTTGGGGGCAAGAGGCTGGCTCTGTGAGCCGCTTGGAGGGCTGGAAAAGCACTGGGAAGCGGTAGGTAAGTCTAAGGGCTATGGCTATCCCATATCCTGTGGTTGGGGCCTGCCGTGGAACGAGCAGCGGTGGCCTCCCACATGGGGGGAGGAAATGTTGCGTAGAGGCTTTAAGGCCTACTGCATGATTTTGGGGGGGGGGGGAGACAAGGGACAGCTGCTTGCAGAATGTTCTCACCCTGAGCAAATTCATTGGCTGTCTGCTTCCATTGCTGAGCTCTTAAAGTCTCCTTGGGCAATTTAGAGCTCCTGCTTCTCTCTAATTTCAGCATCCCAAACTCTTCATCACCTCCCAATTGACAATAGAATACAAGTGCAGAGTGGGAAGGGACCTTGGAGGTCATCTAGTCCAACCCCCTGCCTAGGCAGGAAGCCCTATACCCTTTCAGACAAATGGCTATCCAGCCTCTTCTTGAAGACTTCCAGTGTTGGGGCATTCACAACTTCTGGAGGCAAGGAGTTCCACTGATTCATTGTTCTCACTGTCAGGAAATTTGCAGAATAGGACTCCCCATGGCCAAAGGCTTGCCTGCCCAGGGTCCAGAACATGGCTGGCCAGGGAATTCTGGGAGTTCTAAAGCCTTAGGGGGCCAGGTTTGGAGCCCCTTGGCCCAGAAGGTCACCGTGTTGGTGATCCAGATGTGTGAAATGGTCCCCAAAGAGATGAATGTAAGTGACTCGTCTTAGGGTGCTTATAAAAAATAATAATGGAAATCCATGTGTGTCCCCAAGCATTTGTTAGTTGAAGAAAGTTTGATTTTAGTAATTTAAATTTAAATTGTCTTGTTTTATGTCTGTAATTTATAGCTTACAATCTCAATTGCTGTAATCCAGGGGTGTCCAAACTTGGGAACTTTAAGACTTGTGGACTTCAACTCCCAGAATTCCCCAGCCAGCATAGCTGGCTTAAAGTCTTAAAGTTCCCAAGTTTGGACACCCCTGCTGTCATCCCTCTTGAATATTGTGAAGACACCAAGGCGGGATCTGGATTTTAAAACAAGCCCATTTAGGTTTCCTGAGAAGGGCACGAGGCCAGGCAGGAGAGGTGGCTGACCTGGGAAACCGCATTTCATGAACAACAGGATGGCCCCTGGGCGAGGGAAGAAGAACAGCAGCAGGTGGGACTCATCCACTCCAAGGCAGGGGAGAAGGGAGACGTTTCTACGTGTCCAGAGCAGGTTCGGAGGGGCACAGAGGGGACTCCCCACAACCCTCTGCAGCTCAGAGTGCCAGACTAGCTAAGCGTCCTCAGAAACCGAGACATTGATTTATGTAGGTGGGAAATTGATTCCTCCCCCCCAATCTCACACCCAATGACTCTGGGTGGCTTTATGATGTAAAAAACACTAAGAAACATTAAAATCATCCATCGTAAAAAAACACAGGGATAAAAACATGAACGGGTGAAACCATAGAGTCCTGGGCAGGAGATGGCAAAAAGTGAGGCAGGCAAAAGGGGTGTCGAATTTTCATTGGCCGACCACCTCCACTAGGACAGGGGTCTGCAAAGCTGGCTCTTTTAAGACTGGTGGACTTCAACTCCCAGAGTTCCCCAGCCAGCTCTGCTCTCATGCTCCCAGCTCTGCTGGCTGGGGAACTCTGGGAGTTGAAGTCCACCAGTCTTAAAAGAGCCAGCTTTGCAGACCCCTGCACTAGGAAGCTCCCCCATCAGGCAGGGCCAGATCCTAAGGCAGGAGGCTGGGAGCCCATCTCAGCTGGGGGGGAGTGGGATGTTCCAGGAGGCAGGAGCCACAGCAGAAGAGGCCCTTCCCTTGGACCCCCCCCAGCCAGAACTCCTTGGTTGACAGGATCCGCAGAAGGCCCCCTCTGGCAGGGCAGGTGGGATAGGCGAAAAGGTCCTTCGGGTAGCCTGGACCGAGGGCAGGCAGGGCCGAACACCCACCCTCCCCTACTCAACAGGCCTTCGCCCATTGCACCGCCAGAGGGAGGGAGGGAGGGAGGGAAGAAACCAGAAGCCCTTACGATGTGCGGACAGTCGCGAGCGTCAATCAGGACCTGATAGTAAGTGTGTGTCTTGCCTTTCACTTCCTTGGATCCATGTCCAGCCGCAGAATCACTCCTGGAACAAGATGGGCTGGGCTGAAAGAGCCGCTTTCTTGGCAGCAACCGCAGGCGGCCCTTGACTTACGACCACATTTCCCTACAGTTCTTAAGTTAGGAACGGGGGGGGGGGGGTTTGCTAAGAAATCTGGCTTCGCCCCCCCATTGACCTTGCTGGTCAGAAGGTCGCAAAAGGGGACCAGGCGACCCCGGGACACTCTGTCCGTCGTAAGGACAAGCCGCTTGCCAAGCGCCTGAATTCTGATCAGGTGACCTCTGGGGAGGCTGGAAAGGCTGGAACTGAAACATGGTGATTAAGTCACTTTTTTCAATGCCACTGTAACTGGTCACTAAACGAACGGTTGTAAAGGGAGGCCCACCTGTGCTTTTCACCTACAACCAGCCTTTCCTTGGACTGAGCCAGGCGCCCCGATGGAAGAGCCGCCCAAGGCCTCAAGGGAGCACAGGCGCTTCTCACTCTCCGTGTGGTTCTACACTCTGGATTCACACCAAGGGATCCGAACACGGCACTGCCCCATGCGGTTGCCCCTGCAAGAAGCCCCACCCCCACACCCCTTCTGCCCTAGGCAAAGTTTAGCCTGCGAGTCCCTGTAGGACTTGGCAAGTTTACAAGACTTAGCCGAAACAAACGGTGTCACAGAAAGAGAAACTCCATGGAGATTTGTTTCAAAATAACCCATTTTCACCTCTGCAGCCTCCCCCCCCCTCCCTCCCTGCCCTGAAACAAGAAGGCAGGTGGGGGCTTCTAAGCCTCCCCTGCCCCTCTGCTCCCTCAGTCACCGGCGGCAGCTCCCCAGCGACTGCCCACACTTACTTTTCAGGCACAGGAGAGGCGACATCTCGGTCGTACAACCTGGCTTGCCAAGGAAAGAGGACAATCCCCCTGTACCCGAATATACTGTGGAGGAAGAGCTGCAAGAGAAGGCGGGAGAAGGGCGTCAGGAGGAGCAAGGGCAGGTGGGGCGGGGGTCAGAGAGGCAGAGGGGAGGAAGGAGCAGATGGTGGGAGGGGAGACTGATGGGGCTCACTCTCACTTGCAGGGTCTCTAAGGGAGGGGGGGGCTGAAACGTCACCCCGTTCAGACGATGGGAATCCCAGGGTGTGAGCCGAGACTCGTAATCCAAAGCAGCCTAAGGCCCTTAATCCCCTCAAAGCCTTTCACTTTCCAATCCTCCCAAATCTGTTCTAATGGCCTTAAGCAGTCCGAGCCTTTGAACCCCACGGGGCTCTTCTCACTTCCTGGTGGCCAGGAGGCCGTGTCTCCTCACCCCAGACCCCCAAGCAGGGAATGGCTGACAAAACATCCAGGCTTATTTGTATCCCACGTTTATTACTTTCATAAATAACTCAAGGGGGCAAACATACCCAACGCCTTTTCCCCACAACAGCAGCCCTGTGAGGTTGGTTGGCCCGAGAGAGAGGGACGAGCCCAAAGTCATCCAGCCGGCTTTCACACCTACGGCAGGACTAGAACCCATCGCCTCCTGGTTTCTAAGTCAGCCTGTTAACCACTAGATCTGGGGTGTCAAACTCCCAGCGTCACATTCTTGTCATGTGGCGTATTGCAACTGCCCCCCCCCCTTTGTTAACGGGGTGGGCGGGTGGGCGTGGCCAGTGGGTGAAGCATCCGGCCCACAGGTTGGACACCCCTGCAGTAGACCCAGCTGGCTCTCAGGATGCCATGCAAACTGTCAGGAGGCGACTCTTCTTCATGGTGCCAAGCAGGAAAGGAAGAAATGTGAGGATGAAGGTTCGTTCCCCCAGCTCCTGGGGTTGGGTCCGCCCCTAAAGTCCGCTGAAGACGTTACCCAGCCTCTGCACGAAACGTTCAGAAACCAACCCGCAAGCTCAGAGGACGAACCTTCACCCTCATCCTACACCCGAGCTGCAGACCTTCCCCACGATGGCAGTGAACAAATGTACTAAGAAAAGGCACTGCAGCAGCTTCTATTTGGACCCAGTTCAGAAATCCTAGAGACCAAGAATATTCTAAAGTATCACAGCCAATCTAACGTCTTTGATGGCACCAGACACAAACAGTAGCAATAGAAAAGAATATTTGTAGCTGAAGGTTGAACTGTGGGCTCCTTGGTGGTCTCTGAACAGGGTGGTTTTCTTGCAGACATTTCATGACCCAACTAGGTAACATCATCAGTGCTAGAAGGGAGTGAGGGTTGAAGGGCAATGACGACTGTGGAGTCTTTGATGCTCTCCAAGTTTGTTCTTTTGCAGGCACTTCCTGACCCAAGTAACATCATCCGTGCTAATAGGAAGTGGAGTTCCAGCGGAAAGGGGGAAGGAAGGAAGGAAGGAAGGAAGGAAGGAAGGAAGGAAGGAAGGAAGGAAGGAAGGGAGGTGAACATGGCAATTGGGGCTCTCTGAGCTGGATGGTTTTCTTCCAGACATTTCATTACCTGACCAGGGAACATCATTCCTGCCTTGAGGGAAGGGCTTTCTCCCCGCTATGGACGAGGCGAAGCTGTTCCATCCCCTGACTCACCTGTCCGGTCTCGTATTTGCCGTGCTGCTTTGGCACTTCAAAGACCCCGACTGTCTCCAAGACTTTGCCCTCAGGGCGATTCCTAGGGTTGGGGGAAAGGAAAGTGGCGTTAGGCTCCTTGGCAGGGCTCCGAAGGGATGACCCCAGCAGCATCCAAGGGGCCCTTCCAGGCCCAGTTTCCCTCTTCAGCCCCCGCCAGGTAAGCTCCATCTGGCAATGGGAACGCCAGGAGGTCACGGGGGGAGATGCAATAAAGAGCCCCCCTCACTGGTTGAACCTTAACCACAAGGCTTTAGAACAGGGGTCTCCAACCTTTGCAACTTTAAGTCTGAAGGACTTCAGCTCACAGAATTCTCCAGCCAGCTTTGCTGGCTGGAGAATTCTGGGAACTGAAGTCCTTCAGACTTAAAGTTGCAAAGGATACTGGGAGCTGAAGTCCTTCAGACTTAAAGTTGCAAAGGATTCTGGGAGCTGAAGTCCTTCAGACTTAAAGTTGCAAAGGATACTGGGAGCTGAAGTCCTTCAGACTTAAAGTTGCAAAGGTTGGAGACCCCTGCTTTAGAAGACGTTCGGAGGGCGGCCCTGGCTGAACCCTGCGAGGAATAACTTAGCTCAGGGCTCTCCAACCTCGGCCACCCAGAGTCCCTCAGGCAGCTTTGGGTTGAAGTCCACAAGCCTTAAAGTGGCCAGACTGAGAGGGTCATCCACAGCTTCTGAAGACCAGGGGATCAACTGAGGACCAGCCATATGGGACTTGCAACCAACAGGCCTGCTTGCCTGCCCCCTTCGCATTGACCAGGTTTAGAAAGCTTGACCGGGGTTTCAATGCTCCCAGCCGTCTTCAGGGGAGGTTCGGTCGGGCCTGTTTCCTAGGGCCTGCCGGGGGGGGGGGCGGCGGATGGACGGACTGGCCCAAGGTCACCCGGCTGGCCGGACCAGAACTCCCCTCCTCCCAGTTTCTAGCTGATGCCTTAATCTCCAGCCCTGCCTGACTCTGCATGGACAGGTAGTCCTCAACTTACCTCAGTTCGCTTAGCGACCGTTCAAAGTTAC
Organism: Rhabdophis nuchalis; assembly: GCA_039707465.1. Classification (NCBI taxonomy): domain Eukaryota; kingdom Metazoa; phylum Chordata; class Lepidosauria; order Squamata; family Natricidae; genus Rhabdophis; species Rhabdophis nuchalis. Next base: position 410,220,046 of record CM077643.1, read on the forward strand.
AACGGCAGTGAAAAAAGTGACTTAGGATCGCTTTTCACACTTAGGACCACTGCAGCATCCCCTTGGCCACATGAACAGAATTCGGGACTACAGGCCACCGACTCGTGTTTATGACGGTCGTTGTATCCCGGGGTCAAGTGACCTTCCAACAAATACAGTCAACGGGGAAGCTGGATTCGCCTAACAACCGTGTTACTAACTTCACAACTGCAGTGATTCACTTAACAGCCGTGGCGAGGAAGGCCGTACAATGGGGCACAATTCACTTGACCTCCGTCTTGCTTAGGGGGGGGGGGCGGCCCAGTGGGGCTCCCTGTCCTCACGGCGAACCTGGGAGCCGAGCGCCCGCCGGGGTGCCAGGGCTAGATGACCTCCAGGGCCCCCCTCCCGGGAAGGCCCCGGGAAAGGCCTTGGGGGAAACCCACCGGGAGGAGAGGCAGCGCCGCGGGGGCAGCAACTCCGGCCTCGCCCCGAGAGCCGCCCAGGCCGGGACCCGCAGCCCCCAGCGCAGGCAGGAGGGGGAGGAGGAGGAGGAGGCCCGCGCCCGGCCCAGCGCCGCCCAGCACCGGCTCCTCGCCGCCGCCGCCGCCGCCATTCCGCGGCCCGAGCGAAGAGGCGTCTCTCAGGGCCCGCCGCGGCCCACAATGCCCCGCGCGGCCCCTTCCGCGCACCGGTTTGGCTCCTCGCGCGCGCCGTAGGAGGAGGAGGGAGAGAAAGGAAAAGGGAAGAGGAGCGCGCTCGGGGACGGAGGGGCAGCTTCCGGGTCCGCAGCGCCAGAGAGCTGGCGGTCTCTGCGTAGCGGGCCCCGCTCGTCTTCCGGGCCGCCTCCTTTTGTCAGAAGGCGCGTCAAGGAGGAGACCTCAACGAGGCCCGAAAAAGGAGCAGCCGAGCAAGGATGGAAATGGATGCCTGGAGCGTCTCTGGGCGCTGGGAGGGAAGGGAGAGGGGAACCCGGAAGCTGCTTCCGAGCGAGGAGGCGTTTCCCTCTTCTACTGCTCCGTCTCCCCGGCCCGAAAGCCACCGGTCATGTGACCGTTTCAAAATGGCGTCGTCTCTCAAGGCCGGGCAGCCGCTGCGCCGCTTCTTATCGAGCCCCGCGGCGATCGGCGTCCCCGAAGCGCTGAGGGCGGAGCTGGCGGCGGCCCTGGCCGAGGGCGGCCTGCCTTTCGCGCTCCTCCGGAAGCTCCAGCGGGCCCTGCGGGAGGAGGGCGCCCCGGCGGCCGGTGAGTCAGCTTCCGCAGCCGGGCTGGGTGGGCTCCGCAGACAGCTTCCCTGCTTCTCCCCGGGGCAAAGGCGGGGAGGCGCGTTCGCACTGCACGACTCCCTCCCCGGGGCCCCGAAAGGCAGGTAGTCCTCGACTTACGGCCGCAATTGGGCCCCAGATGTCCCTTACTAAGGAAGGCCGCCTTTAAGTGAGCCTTGCCCCCATTCGACCACCTTCCTTGCCAGAGTTATTCGGAGAAGCACTGCAGCTGAAACTGCAGACAGCCACTTGTTAGAAAAGGTATGGGGGTCTCCTGCTTGAGCAGGGGGTTGGACTAGATGACCCTCAAGGTCCCTTCCAGCTCTTGTTATTCTGAACAGTTGTTAAGTTAGTAGCAAGGTTCCTAAGCGACTCTGGCTTCCCCATTGACACTGCTTTGTCAGAAGGTCCAAAGGGGGATCACGTGACCCCAGGACCTCACAATCGTCATAAATGTGAGTCAGTTCCACAGATCCGCATTTTGACCACATGACCATGAGGTGATGCAATGGTCGTAAGTGTGAAAATAGGTTATAAATAACTTGCGTGCCACTGCAACTTCCAAATGGTCACTAAATGAACGGTTGTAAGTCAAGGACTGCCTGTAAAAGTGGTTTTAGGATGTGGCCTACCTCAAAGGGCTGTTATCAGTTTTGCAACCGTGAAGCTGTCTCCCCACCCCGCCTGTGTCCTAGAGAGGTGCGTGTGTCTGTCTGCCAACATACACTAATGGTTAACAGCTAGAAACATCACTTGGGAGGAGCCCCTGAAAAATACTTAAACTCAAAGATATGAGAGCTGGTTGGGAGATTGGCGAAGGCACAAGACTCGAAACCGGCACAGCCGCCTTGGCTAGGAAGGCAGCTGGGTGACCTTGAGCCACACACACACACACACACACACACACACACACACACACACACACACACACACACAGAGTTCTAGGAAGTAGCAATTGCCAAACCACTTTTGGGGGAAAAATGTTGGTAAGAAATCTAGAGACTTGTCCAGGCAGTTGTCAGAAATCTGACTCCAAAAGATCAAAAATCCCAAAATTCAAAAATATTGATTTTACATTACAACTCTGTAAGAAATTCATACATATATATTTTAAGTACCGTAACTCTGTGAGAGAGAAGCCTAGGGTTCATCTTGCCTGCAATTTAAAATCAGTAGAATTCTTTCTCTGTCCTATAATATTCTCTAACGCACTGTATGATTCAGCCAGTTGTTGTGCCACTGAGAATTCCAGGCTGATCCTCATTTCCTTTCCAAGATGTGCTTCTTTCCAGGACTTAACTCAAATTGCCCCGCAGAAGACGAGCCCTGGCCCACCACTGCAATGATCCCAAGGTAGCAAATGAACTCCTTGGGTGCCAGTGTTGTTTTCCAGGTGGCCTGTGCTGTATTTTGCTTCACTGGTTTGCACAGTGGTTCAGCATGGCTGCATTTTAAGAAATAAATGATGGTGCTGGGATTAATTTAAGAAAAGCTGCTCTGATACTTTGAAAAAGCAAAGTATAACTAACAAACTAACAGCTTTGCTGTTGAGAAAAGACGTCGCTCTCCTAGGGAAGCATGAAATTTGGGGGTGATTCCTAACATCAAAGGTTTTTTTTAAAAAGAGTTTTATTATTTTTTAGTTACAGGAATAAACATTCCATCTTCCCTTAAGCTGCGTGTCATCTGGGTACAAGCATCTCTGTGCAGCATCGTTCCTCTTTCGCCACCTCTTTCACGCTCATATTAACATTATTTCCCTCAGTTTAGTATTATAATATATTGAGCATTTAAACCTTATGGAACTCTCCATTTTCCTTCTTAATATCTTCAAAGGCATTTTTTTAAAATAGCTACGCTTGCAGGTTCCTATCTGGTTTTTATTGCGCTCCGTGTAATGCCAGGTTCAGGCTTTGCTTGATTATTAACCTGGAAGCAGCCATGAGCCTTGGGCTGAAAAGATGGCATTTTGCTCCACCGCAGACTTCAGGGCCGGAATTTCTGATGGAAACATTTGCCTCCATTTCCTCTCTCTCAGGCTCTCCGGTGTATCTTCATGAACTCTTGGAAGGCAGTGAAATCTTCCTCCCTGAAGTGACAAAACCACCCAGGGTACGTATCGGGCACGGCAGCTGGTCCTCAACAGTTCATCTGGGGACCATTCAAAGTTACAACAGCACTGAAAAAAAATTATCACTTACGACCGTTTTTCATCCCTACGGCCATTGCAACACCCCCATGGTCATGTGATCAAAATTCAGACTCAAAATACAAGCAATTGGCTCATATTTATGACGGCCTGGGTGTGTGTGTGTGTGTGTGACGTGATCAGCGTAAGTTGAGGACTACCTGCATTTATCACTTTTTAATTTCCAAAGAGAGAGGAAAAAAGCTCAGGCTCCTCATGAGTTGGAGAGGGGGACGCAACACAGGGACCCCCCCCCCCACCTACCCAGGGGTGTCTGAGCTTCTCTGCAGAGACTCCAGTCAGCAAAAGCTCCCAGTCAGACCTCCCCTATTTTAACCTCAGAGAAGCTGAGCGTAAATGTAACTCTCATGGGATAACTGTCCTCTGGCTCCAGTGGGCTTCCCTTGCCTCTTTCACGCTGGCAGGAGAGGCCTTTTCCGGAGCCCATCGGCCAAGGGGGGAGAAGAGCCTTCTCTGCTGCAACATCTGGACCGCCGTAGTGAGATCTGTTTCCACCCTTGTTCAGTCTTAAGCCTGGGTGTGGTTGACTGAATGAGAGGCAAATGTCCACCCCTGAGCCCTCTGCGCTCTTGACCTTCATTTATTTATTTAATGCTTGTTAATCTTAATTTTAATCCTTTGAGTGCCTTCGTATCTCATATTTTATGCTGTGTGAAGCCTCCAAGAGTCACTCTAAACAATGAGATAGGCAACCTAAGGAAGGAAGGGGCGTAGGAGGCAAAGCACAGGCTCCCCCATTTTCCCTTTGTTCCCCAAATGTAGCATCCAGCCCCTTTGAGCCATCCCCAGGCAGGTCACTTTTCATCGTAGGACCATAGAGTTGGAAGAGATAGAGAGAGTTCCTGACCTATGACCCCAAAGCCTCCAGTGAAGGAGACCCTGTGGTAGCCTCTTTGGCTGGCTGGCCCTCCAGAGCCTGGCAGTTCCTCCCGATGCCTTGGCTGGGTTTTTTTCCTTGCAGTTTCTCTCCCTGGTTCTCGTCCTGCCCTCTGGGACAACAGAGAAGGAGCCCACTCCCTCTTTCTGGTGACAAGCCCCCTGTCAGTTGAGCACGCCCCTCCGTCTCCAGATCATCAAACTCTCCCTCCAGTCAAGGAGCTCCTGCTTTTCTCACCACCTTGATAGTGTTCCTCTTTCTCTGCCCCATTTGAACTGGGGCACCCAGAACTGAACTGAACGGAGGACCTCAGTGGGACAGCTTCCCTCCAGAAGTTGCTGGTGCTCCATCACTGGGTGTTTTTAAGAAGAGGCTGGACTTGTCTGGAAGGGTAGAGGGTAAAAGTGTCCAAACTTGGCAACTTTAAGACTTGTGGACTTCGGTTCCCAGAGCTGGCTGGGGAATTCTGGGAGCTGAAGTCCACAAGCCTTAAAGTTCCACAGTTGGACCCCTCTGGTCTCCGGCCTCCTGCTCGAAGAGGTGGTTGGACTAGAAGACCTCCAAGGTCCCTTGCAGCTCTGTTACTTTGTTAAGTGGGATCTGAGCAGGAGAGGATGGACTGCAGCCCTATTTTTGTGAAATAGCTTGAGCTTTTCTTTCTGTTTCAGAACCCAGAATTAGTGGCCAGGCTGGAGAAGATCAAAGCTCAGTTGGCGAATGAGGAATACAAGCAGATGACGAGGAACATCAACTGCCAGGTCAGAGAGGTTTAATGATTAGATTTTTATCCCTCCTTTATTATTTTATAAGCAACTCAAGGCAGGAGACCCAGAAGTGCTTTTCAAAAGGCAACCCGGCTTTTCCCCCTTGAAAATGTTCAGCTTCCCATCCAAGAAGCTGCTCCTGTTCCAGGAGGAAACCTGAGAAAATAAATAAGTCTATGGAGGATTCTCCGTCCTCCGTCAGGTCATGGTTGTCCCCAAGGGGCTTTTTCTTCTTCAAGAGGCAACTGGGCTTTTCCTCTCCTCATCCCAGAAGCTTCTTCCGCTCTGACCGGATGGAGGGGAAGGGAAGGGTTTACACTCCTTGCAGACAGAATTGGTCCTTTGCATCCTTTTGGAGGGCCCTTGAGGCCGCCTAGAGGTTTCCCTGTGTCCTCAGGGTCACCTGAGTGGGGCAAATGGGTCTGTGGAGCCTTCTTGGAACCGCTGAAAGGACTGAGTTGTAACTGGAGCATCTTCCGCCAACACAACACAGAGACACACTTCAAAGCCAAGAAGGCCCTAAGGCAGAAGCTTCTCCACCCCAAGGATGATGAAAGCCCCAGACACAAACGTTGTGCAGTGCAGTGGGCCATGTGCAGATCCGTCCCTTGGGGAAACAAAGCCCCCCACTCCACAAAGGCACGGCACAGGAGACCAGACCCATCAGCACTGGACTCAGCCCTTCCGTCTGCCTTTGAGAGACGAAGGCGGCTCCTTTGACGACCACAAGGCCCCTATTTGGGACAGAGAGGACCAAGAGGGCTCCAAGGGGACTCAAGAGGAGGGGAGACAACCTCACCTGTCCCCAGTCTACAACCCAGGAGTCCTCCCAGCAGTTCCAAGAAGCCTCCCAACCCATTTGCCCCACCCGGGTGGCCCTGAGGAGGACACAGGGAAACCTCCAGTGACCTTTACCACCTCCTGAAAGGAGGCCAAGGACCAGCTGTCTGCCAGGAGCATCAATCCTTCCGTTCAGTCCCACCATCCAGTCGGAGCGGAGGAAGCCAGAGACTCACAGCCAAAGCCCCTTTGGGACAGCCAGGGCCATTTCCTGAGCGCCTCTGTCTTGGAGCAACTCACGGCACCCATAGAAGAGAACCCCTCTAGCTCCCCATGGGGAATGGGGAGTCCCGGGTGGTATCAGAGCTGGGTGGTTTTCTTGCAGACCTTTCATTACCCAGATGGGTAACATCATCAGTGCACGCAAGGCCCCTCATCAAGGGCTGCAGGAAGGAGAAGGTGGCGTCTCTGGAAGGGAGCCTAGCCTGGAGGGGGAGGAGGGGAGGGGGGGCCATAACCCAACACCGCAGCCAAGGCTTTGCCTTCTGGGGCAGCCTCCTGGGGTGCAGGGGGGGTGTGGCCCCAGGGAGGACTGGCCTTGGCCATCGGGCCCCGCTTGAGGGGCTCCAATGGTGGGAGAAGGGCTGGAGCCAGTGGCTGAGCCTCAGCCTTGCATGCCGGAAGACCCCTCCGGTCCCCGGGGTCTCCCTGTGCTGAGGCTCTGAAGAGGGGCTCCCCCCCCCCCCACACACACAATGTGCCTGGAGCTGAGGGCGGCCTGTGCAGGGGAGGGGGCCGCTGGGGAGCCTGGGCCCTGGGTGGGCCGGGGCCTCCTTCAGGCTGAGCCCTGGTGCTCGGCCAGCTGACGAGGGGGGGGGAGGAGGGCTGAGCCTGGGCTGAGAAGTGACGGGGGTCTCCTCTTCCCCCTCCCAGGAGCCGAACCCCCAGGGCACCCTGGCTGATCTCGGGAGGCAAGGTGAGTCGCTGCTCCAAAGGCCCATTGAAGTGGGGGAGGGTCTGTCTCTCCTGGCGCCCCCCCCCCCACCTCTCCCTGGAACATCTCTGCCCCCCCCCCCCCCATCACCTCCCAGAATGGCTTAAAAGCCCTGCTCTGCCCCTTGGCCTGGGGCTCCCATGGGGGGGGGGGAGATAGATTAACAGCCCCACCTCATCCTGCTCCCTCCCTGCCCCTCTTTTAATGGGGGGGGTGGGGGGTGTTTTATCTTTTCCAAGGCTGTCAGCCCAGAGTGGCCCATAAACCCCCCTCAGAGCACCTGGAGCCCTTTGGCAACTTTTATTTTGGGGGGGGGGGGAGGATCTGTGAGCCCCAATGAGACGCCTCTCAGGGTCAGGACTCCAGGCGTAAATGGGGCCAGAAGGGGAGGGGGAGCAGTGTGGTGGGCAGCCCCATCCGGGGTTGGCCCTCTGGGGCTCTCCCTGGGGCTCCTGAACTGCAGGTCCCAGCATCCTTTGCGCAGGGCAGGGATGCTGGGAGTTGTAGTTCAGCAGCCTCCAGGAAGGGGGCCCTGCGGGTGTGTCCCTCCTTGCCCCCCTCTTTCAGTTCCTGGCCGGCCACTGGCACGGGGGGGGGGGGCGAGAGGGGCAGCGGAGGGGGGGCCCTTTCCGCTCTCTGGAGGCCGTTTCTCCCTCCTCCCTCCCAGTCAGGTCAGCCAAAGCCGTGACCGTCACCCTCATCAACTTCCTCGTCACGGTGGGGGCCACCTTCGCCTGTGCCTTCCTGGGCAGCCAGTACTTCTTCAGGGAGACGGCAGCGGTGAGTAACGCCTGGGTGGGGCCGGAGGGGCCACGGAGCCCCCCTGGGGGGCCGGCAGTTTGGGATCCCCTCGGAGCTTGGGGTGGTGATGGTGGCTGGCAGGAGGTTCTTGCAGGGAGTAACACCCCCACCCACCCACACACTCCCCTCCCTCGACCTATGACCCCAGTGGAGCCCAAGGGGCCATGCAGCTAAGCAAGGCGGTTCCTGCGTGAGCTTTGCCCCATTTTGCGGCCTCTCTTGCCATCGTCCTTAAGGGAATCCCTGCAGTTGTTAGTCAAAGGGTTCTTAAATGAATCCAACGGTCGCAAAAGGGGATCAGGTGACCCCCCCGGGCACTGCAGGGGTCTTAGGGTGCAGGCCGGTCGCCCAGTGTTGACCCTGGGAATGCCTCAGCCGTTGTGAGAGAGGAAGCCCTTCGCCTCCAGCCCTGGCCAGGCGGGGGGGAAGGGGGGGCTCCTGGCAGGGGATGCAAGAGGCAGAACTGATGCCCCCCCCCCCTCGGTCTTTCCTCCCAGCGGGTGATTGCAGCCGTGATCGCGGCCTCCGTGGTGGGCCTGGCGGAGCTGTACGTGATGGTGCGGGCGATGGAAGGGGAGCTGGGGCAGCTGTAGGCCAGGGCTGGGCTCCCAGGAGGCCCTGCAGACGGTCCCTGTGGCTGGGGCCCCTCAGGAGGAAGGAGCCCCCCGCCCAGCATGGACAGAGACGCTGCTCTGCTGCTACGCCAGGCGGGGCCCCGTCCCCCATCTGCCCCCAGGGCTCTCCTCCCCACAGCCGCCCAGGGCTTCCTCCTCGGGTGCCGGAGCTGGGGGGGGAGGGAGGGGGCAGAAAAACCGCTTCCCAGCTTTGGGCTGCTGGAGCCCCTCCTCAGTCCCCTTTGTGGGACATTTGGGGGGGGGCAGGGTCTCCCCACAACTTTGTGCTCTGGCTACCAAACTCTGTTGTCCTGCGATGACCCTTGGTGGTGTGACCCTTTCCCTCTGTGGTGTGCAATAAAAAGTAAGTGGCAAATCTGGTGTGTCGGACTCTGCAGGGAAGCTGCTCTGAGCCTCCTCTGGGCTGGGAGGGAGGAGGGGGGCTGCCCCTCCCCGTTTGTGTGGGTCCCCTGCCCCCCATCCTCTGCCTGGGAACAGGTGCTCCCCCTCTTTCTCGTACCTGCTTCCAGCTCCACCTGGTTCGGTTGTTCTGTGGCCCCCTGGCTGGGTTGGACAAGGGGGCGGGACTCTCCTCTCTGACAGGCGTGGCCCTCCCCCTCCCCTGCTGGTCCTACGGCTCCTCTGCCTGCCCCCCCCCTCCTCCCCAGCTTCTCAACCAGCCCCTCCAGCTGGCTTGTTCTGCAGGGGCAAAGCAGCCCCTCTGAAGGGAGAGAGGGGACACTCTTGCACTTCTATCTTGTCTTTCCTACTTTGCCAGTAACTGAAGGCAGCCAGCATCTCCCCCCCCCCCCCCCAACAACCACTGGGCTGGGCTGAGAGGAAAGGAGAAAAGGCCTAAAGCCCCTCTCCCCCCCCCCCCCCACACCTGCCTGGACAGCCTAGGAAGCTCTGCCCCGGTTTCATCAACTCCAAAGAGGAAGCCCCCCCCCTCCTCCAGAACCCCCCTCCCCCTTGCCCAAGGAGACAGAGGCCTGTGGGCTGGGTGGGGGGCTTTATTGGGCTGGTCAGCAGGTCCAGGGGGCTCCCTCCGTGGCTGGGCTCAGAGCAGCTCCTTGGAGGGGCAGCCCAGCCAGTATTTGGCGATGGGGCGGGGGTACCTGGGATAGACCCAGTCCACCCGCCGGGTGTGCAGGTTGACCCGGTAGTACTTGTCTGGAAGAGAAAGGTCAAGGGGGGGTCAGCCCCAAGAGCCCCTGCAGCCCTCCTGGACACCCTCCCCTTTCCCTGAAGCTGCCGGGGAGGGGGGGGGATTTTGGGATTGTGATAGCTCCCCCCACCCCCCACCCCGCAGAAAGTACAGGGGGGGCAGCCACTTGTGGGGACATGGACGCCCTCCCCTCTTAAGTCCCACCAGCACACCTGGGGCACTGCAGGGGGGGAGTCATGGGCCTTGTAGTCCAGCCTCTTGTGGCCAGGAGTTCCCTAAGTGAATTGGGGGGGGGGGGTTGGAGGGGGGCTCACCGTCCACGAAGAAGTAGGCGCTCTGGGAGGGCTGGCAGGGGGAGAGCAGCCAGTCGCCGTCCGAGGACTCGGAGCTGATGCCGCCCAGCGGCTCCCAGAAGGCCGACGCGTCCCAGCGGCCCCAGCGCTGCCGGCGGTGGTACTTCTTGCGGTGGCGGCGGCGGGAGGCCCTGCGGCGGCCGGACGTCCCGGAGGGGCTCTGCGCCACGTAGATCCTGCCCAGCATGGCAGCGTCCAGCCGGGAGGGCAGCCCGCGCCAGTCCCGCCTGGTGGAGCGCGCTGGGCTGGCCTCACCTGCGGGCGGGAGGGGGTCGGTGAGCCGCGCCGCCGGAGGGGTCCGGTGCCCCCCCGCTCCTTCTCCCTCCCCCTCCGCAGCTGACCTGGGCGGCCGCCCCCGAAGAGCAGGCGGAAGGCCTCCTCCCAGCTGTCCTGCTGCAGCCCCGCGTAGTGGCCGAAGACCAGCGAGGGCCTCGTCTGCTCGCACTCGGCGCGGCTGGGCTGCTGGGCGAAGTCGTAGGACCAGTAGCGGCTCCCTGGCACGAGAGCCCCGCACGGCGTCAGCTGGGCGCCGCCCCGGCCCTCCCCTCCCGGGAGCCCCCCTCCCGGGAGCCCCCCTCCCGCCCCTCTCCTCCCCTCCCGGGAGCCCCCTCTCCCGCCCCTCCCCTCCCAGGAGCCCCCCTCCCGCCCCTCCCCTCCCGGGAGCCCCCCTCCCGCCCCTCCCCTCCCAGGAGCCCCCCTCCCGCCCCTCCCCTCCCGGGAGCCCCCCTCCCGCCCCTCCCCTCCCAGGAGCCCCCCTCCCCTCCCGGGAGCCCCCGCCCCAGGCACCTTTGAAGAAGTAGACGCGCTCGCTGGCCAGGAAGTCCCGGGCGGGCAGGGCCAGGGCGGCGTCCAGGTGGTCGGGGATGCCGTCGAAGCCCTCGGAGATGTTGCGGGGGTAGTCGGCCTCCAGGCGGCCCTCGTGGAAGCGCCAGTAGCGGCTGCCCTGCGGGGCGGAGGGCGGAGAGGGGTTGGGGGGGCTGCAGCCAGGCGCCCCCGCCCTCCCCGGCCCTGAGGGGGAGCGCGAGACCCTCCAAACCGGCCTTTGCCGCCGCGGACGCCCCCCTCCACTGCCCCCCCCCCCCGCCTACCTGGAAGAGGTAGGTCTTGCCCTGGCAGTTGACGCGGCTGAAGGCGGCGTCGATGGGGCCGTCGATGCCCCAAACGTCCCGGATCAGCTTGGGGTAGCCCGGCCGGGCGCTCTTCTCGTCCAGCTCGTACAGGTACTTGCCTGCGCCAGAGGGGACGCGGCTGAAGCGGCTTTTGGGACCCCCCCCCTCCCCCGCCTTTTAAATCAGGCTGGCACAGATAGATAGCCCCGACCCCCCCCCTCTCCTGCCCTCCCCCGAAGCAGCCCCCTCCCCCCCAGGCGCTGGAGATGAGTGCGGAGCAGTGAAGGATAAGGCTTGGGGGGGGGCTTGCAGGGGGGGGCTTCCCCTTTGGCATGGGGCTCATGGGACCAGGGGCTTTGGAAACCCCTCTCCCGCCAGAGGGTGGGGTGGTGGGGGGCAACAATACGGAGTGCTCCCCCCCCAACAGAGGCTGCCCCTCCCCCTTCTGGCAGGGGGCTGGAAGAGCGAAGGCCGGACAGGGGGAGGCAGCCCAGGGGTGGGGGGCTTTGGTGGGGCCCCTCCAGCTGAGCTGCTTACCTCGGAAAGCAAAGATGGAGCCGTTCTTCAGGCTGGTGAAGGCGTCAAAGGGCTGCCCACTGCACAGGGTCTCCTCCGCCTCCTCCCCCCCTGGCAGGGCCACAGTCTCCGTGGGGTCCCAGAGGCCTCCCTCCGTGGGGCCCACCCACCACTTCTCCTCCTCGTAGTCTGTCGTTGGCTGCTCCTCCACGGGGGTCCCGGGGGTCTGTGGGGGGGAGAGGGTGGGCACTGGGGCCGTGGTGTAGGGCAAGTCGTAGTAATCCTGGTAGTCGTCCTCTGGCTGCATAAAGACGTCCCCACGGGTCACTGTAGGAGGGGAGGGGCAGCAGAATTAAGGGTTAGGAGGGGCTTCAGCCTTCCAGCCCTTGGCACCCAGAAGAGGGGCTGGACCTATTCTGCAGGGCTCCAGAGGGCAAGAAGTGGCAGAGGAGGGCCAGCCGAGGGAAATGAGGAAACCAATGGCTGGGGGATTCTGGGAGTTGAAGTCCACCAATCTTAAAGGGGCCAAGGTTGGATCCCCTGTTGGTCTAGGACGAAGGAATGGGGTGAGCTAAGGGGGCCACTGCGGGTCCAAGCGGAAAGGCCAAGGGCTGCGCGCAGCATGGCAGAGCTGGGACCTGCCCAGATGGTAACCGAGAAACTGGCACCTCCTCAGCACCAGCCGCCGTTTGCTCCCTCCTAGCGGTGGCAGAGCCGCCCAGCAGGGAAGGGGCCTTGTTTGGGGGAGACGTGGGGCCGGTTGCCTAAGCCAGGACAGAGGGGAGGAAGGGGGCCTGGCACTGCTCGGTTGGCAGCCAAGGAAAAGGGCTTGAAGCAGCCCCCCCTCCCATCCCTCCCCCCTCCCTCCCTTAGGGAGCCTAACCTCACGTCTGCCCACCCCAGTTGGCAATGGGTGCCCCCTGCCCCCACCTTTGACCTTGCAGGTGCTGGCGTAGTCCAGGCAGCAGCTCTGGTAGTACATGCAGAGTTCGTCGCATTGGCACTTCTTCAGCCTGTCGAAGCCCTTGTCGCAGCGGCCCTGGCAGGACTCTGGAAGGCAGAGGGGAGGGGCAGGGGCCTTGGGCGTCTTGTGGGGAAGGGGTGCAAGGGAAAGGACCCCCTGTGGACTCACCCGTCTGTTACGGACTCCAACTCCCTCCCAGGGCCATTGAGCCAGCCCCGTCCAAAGGCATTTCCTCGGCCATCTGGCCAGCATGACGTCACGGAAGGCTGTTACCTTCCCTCCGAAGCGGCTCCTATTTATCTACTCGCATTTGCGTGCTTTCAAACTGCTAGGTCGGCAGGAGCTGAGGCGAGGATGGGAGCTCACCCGTCGCGTGGAGCTCGGTCTCGAACCTGGGCTGCCGGCTTTGCAGCCAACGATGCCAGTGTCTTAACCGCTGAGCTACTGCGCCGCTCCTATTTTGTGGGAAGGGTCTCCAAATCCTGGAAGCCCCCTGAACCTGCCTCCTGCCTCTTGCCAGGAAGCCACCAGGACAAGTTGCCTGGCAGAATGTAGGGGTTCCCCTGCAGCTCCCTTGGTGACCCCGGGGGGCTCTTAGCCTTGCTGGCAACGGGAGACCTCCGGTTGGGAGTTGGGGGGCCACCAACAGAACAGCCTGCTGGACAAGAAGGGACAGCAGCGGTCTAATCCAGTAGGACCCTGCCCATGTTCTGACCCAGCTGCATGGGACTAACCTTAACCCTGGGCATGGACATCCCATCCCCACCCCCTCTGATCTGCTTCCCTCTCTAACCCCAACCTTAAGCCTCGGGGTCCAACAAGGCTGTCTCTGAGCACGGAAGTGCTGTTTGGCCATGGGGGGGGGGAGGGGGGCAGATGGTGACCCCAGGGATTCATCGGGTCCCTCCAGAAATTTTCCGGGATCTTCCAGAAGAAACTAGACAGCCATTTATCCAGAGTGGGATAAGGACGTCCATCCAACCATGGGAATTTTAAAAGTTGTGGACTTCAACTCCCAGAATTCCCTAGCCAGCACAGCTTGGCTGGGGAATTCTGGGAGTTGAATCCATAAGTCTTAAAGTTCCCATGGTTGGACACCCCAGGTGTAAGATCTTCTGCTGAAGCAGGGGGTTGGACTAGAAGACCTCCAAGGTCCCATCCAATTCTTTTATTCAGTTCTCTTTCTGACCACATGTATCCATCCATCAGAGCCAGAAAGAAAATCTGGAGTAGTATGGGATCTCCAGCCACAGGCAGGGGGTTGGACTAGAAGACCTCCGAGGCCCCTTCCCACTCTGTTATTCTCTTCCATTAAAGTCTCATATCCAACCACTTATTTTCTAAGCCGCCCAGAGTCCTCACAGGCGAGTGGCAAACACATTTCCCAACAAATGAATCAAAGCTGAGCTGAGGGCCTTTCCCGCCTCGGGCAAAATGTCCCTTTAAAAAACAAAAACGAAGGTTTGGAAAGAGGCCTCCGTTGAGGGAGGTTTACCAGAAACCCCCACGTGCCCAAGACGGTGTGCCAGGGGCAAGGGGTTGGACTAGAAGACCTCCAGGGTCCCCCTGGTTCCATGATCCAAAATCCTGGGCAGCTTTTCTTCTCCAGGTGGGTCGCGGACAGAGGGGGCTCCTCCTCCTCCTCCTGAATTCCACGGAGGCTCCCGGGTGCCCAGAGGGGGCGAGGGGGGAGGGGCTGGGGAGGGGGGCGGCCTGGGACTCACCTTCAGCCGCGAAGGACCCGCAGAGGCAGCCCAGCAGCAGCGCCAAGCGCAGGAGCTCCATGGTGGCCAGCAGCCGGCCCCTCGCCCTCTGCCTGGGCTGCCCAGCCTTCCCCACACTAAGCCCTTGTTTGTTCAGCTCGGCCCCTCCCCGCTTGGAGGGAGCAAACAGAGTCGGTGAGGCCATTGGCAGAGGGTCTTTGGCTCCCTGCCCTGACCTCCCCCCTCCTGCCCCCTCCGCCCTCCCTTCGGACGCTTTGAAAGGACCGAGCATTGGGGGGGGGGAGCCCTGCAGTGCTGGCTTTCTGCAGCCATTGGATGTTGGGGCGAGATTGGTGGCCTGCCGTTGCACCCCCCACCCCTGAGCCTGGGAAACGGGGGCCTCCTCTCTTGGCACAGCCGGCAGCATCGCCGGGCAACCCGCCTGGCAGGGAGAGGCTCAGCGCATCCCCAGCTTTTGTCTCAGGGACGTGGGGGAAGGGGGCCCCGCCTGCCCGATTGGCACAAAGAAGGAAGCGTGGGTGGCCTTGAGAGAAGCACAGAGCCGGAAGGGACCCTGGAGGTCTTCTAGTCCAACCCCTTGCCCAAGCAGGAGGCCCTAAACTATTTCAGGCTCTCCAGTCACTTCTCAAAAACCTCCAGGGATGGAGCCTCCACAGCTTCTGGAGGCAGGAGGTTCCACTGTTCGGAAATGTCTCCTTAATTCCAGGTCGCTTCTCTCCTTGGTTAGTTTCCGTCCATCGCCTCTTGCCTTGCCTTCAGGGGCTTCGGAGAATAGATTTGAACCCTCTTCCTTGGAGCCATTCAAATATTGAATAGATGCTCAGTATTGGAAGACCCAGTAAGTCCCCCCTAGTCCTTCTTTCCATTCGACTAGACCAGCTGGCTGGGGAATTCTGGGAGTTGAAGTCCACCCGTCTTTAAAAGAGCCGACTTTGCAGAACCCAACTCCTGCAAGGCTCCTTCCTGGGTTTCAGCCTCCTCCTCTGCGGCTTCTTTTCCAGGCAGGGAAGGTTTGCAGGGAGGGAGACCGAGGGGAAGGCCGAAGGGGGTGGGGGGGGGCATGAAGTTCACAGAGAGGCACACAGAGATTGGGGGGGGGGGGGAGTTGGAGAGAGTGGGGGGGGGAGCCCATCTCAGCTGGGCTCTCAGCAGCAGCCCCCACCCCAAAGAGGGGGGCACAAATGGGGGGAGGGGCTTCCCTGGGGGGGAGCAGTGAAAGGGTGCCCAGCATTGATTCACTTTCGGTGCTGATGGCCTCCCTCTCCCCCCCACCCCTCCCATGTGCAAACAGTGCCCCATGGAATTTGCTCCCTGGGTCCCTCTTGGATCAGAGCAGCTCCATCATCCATTAACCAGGACCGATTGCCTTGTAAAGCTCCTGCTTTGAAGATACCCCCCCCAAGCCCCCATCCCCACACTCGTCTGGGGGGGGGCGTTGAGTGAATCGGCCCCATGTCTGTTGTGCCCCTCCTGGACTGTTTTGAAAAGGGGTCCCATTTTAAACAAGGGTTTTTTTCAAAACCAGAGAATTTCCCCTTAAAGTTGGATACGAGATGAGTGGTAAATAAGCTCCATCCATAAAGAAATGAAGAGGACGTCTGGTCCCCCCCCCTCCGCCAATGAAGGGGAATCATTCAGAAGGATCAGAGGATGGAGGGCATGTCCAGGTGAGGCCCTGGGGATCAGAGGAAGGGCCACAGGTGGAGATAGGACCCAGGGGTGGATGGGATGGACAGGAGAGGGAGGCAGGTGAAGGCTGATAAAACCTCTTCTCTTCTCTTCATTTCTTTGCCTTGCCAATTAAGAGCTTTGCCCCTTTTCTGTCGCCCTCACTGAAGAGGGGAGTGGGGTGGGGGGTGTTGCTTCCTCAGACAAAAGTTTTAAACTACTTATACTTTTTTCTGTGGAAGGAGGGGGGGTCATGGGGGAGCAGCCTCAGGAAAAAAATGTTCTTTGATTCTGCTCTGCAATACTAAGAGGGGAGGCTGCACCTTCACAGCGAGACTGAAGTTCCCACCTTAAAACCACCAGCCAGGATGTTAGGAGCAAGAATAGCTTGCTTACACGAACCCCCCCCCCCAAACCCACATAGAGGGGGCACACTTTGCAAGATAGCCGTGACCTGGGCTGAAAAACAGGTGATGCCACATTGAGCTATTTAACGTCAGGGTTTAAGGGGGGGGGGGGGACTGAAATCCAAATAACCAATCAATATTAATTGTTATGCATGCCTTATTAGGGGAAGGGCGAAGGGTTGAACGGGACCATCCCTTGACTATAAAATCTGCCTGTAAGGTCCTCATCTGGGCCCTTGGTTATGCTTTTCAAACCGGGGTCCTTCGATCTTGGTACCAAAATAAAAATATAATCCTGTATCACACGCCTTGTGTCCGGTCACTTATCGGCTTCGACACCAAGCAAGAGCCCAGGTTTGGGGACAACAATTTAAAACAACATTAACTCATTAATTTAGGCAATATGTCGGGGTTTTTAACAGATCAACAGAGTTGGAAGGGACTTTGCAGGTCATCTGCAGCTCATCGCCGCCCTGAGTCCGTTTGGAGAAGGGCGGGGTATAAATTTAATAAAATAAAAATCTAGTCCAACCCCCTGCCCGAGCAGGGGACCCTACATCTGTCTCTACCTAGGTTCGAACTCACAACCTCCTGCTTGTGAGGCAAGAGCTCCGCCTCTAGGCATGTTTGCAACTAGTACAGGCGTCTAATTCATATGTTGATTTCTTTGCATCCATCTTATAGCCTATATTTTGTTAGATTCAATTTTGCATGACTATAATGCAATAAAAAGAAATATAAAATATAAAGAAACAATGGTTGGAAACTAATCAAAGGGAGAAGCAACCTGGAATTAAGGAAAACTTCCTAGCAGGACAATTAACCAATGGAACAGAAGTTGTGAGTTCTCCCACACTGGAAGTTTTTAAGAAGAGGCTGGCAGGCATTTGTCTGAAATAGTATAGAGGTTTGCAGGGGGTTGGACTAGAAGACCTCCAAGGTCCCTTTGAGATTCTATTTCTTTTCTATTTCTATTCTCAAAAGGCACACTTTTAGAGCCACATCTGAGTCAGGAGGCAAAGCAGTCTCTGCAGTGACTTGAGAGAGAGAGAAAAAGTTCATTTAATGATCATTTGAAGTTACGAAAGGCACTAAAGAAACCTGACAGGACTATTTTTCACGCAGCCGTTGCGGGATCCCAGCGGTCACATGATCAAAACTCAGATTCTTGCAACTGGCTCATATTTACGACGGTCACTGGGTCCCAGGATCACGTGATTCCCTTTTTGCGATCTCCTGACCAGCAAAGTCAATGAGGAAGCCAGATTCACTTAATGGCTATGGCAAAAAGGTGGTAAATTGGTGTAAAATTCACTTTGCAACTGTCTCGCTCAATTGTGGCCATAAGTCGAGGACTACCTCTTACTGCAGTTCTGGCTTCTCTCCATCCAGCTCTGATTCCGGCAGACTCCCCCCAACCCTCTCCGAATTCTCCTTCCGACTTTTGCCGTGCATTGAATCCCCTTGTGGGAGACCCCCGCAAAAGTCGGGCCTGTGACCTGCCCAAGGAGCCCAGGAGTGGCTCCGTCCAAGAAGGAGGCAGCCGCTCTGGCAGGGCTAATTCCCGATCCGGCCTCCTAACCGGGGTCATTTCTTCAAAAGGCTCATTTCCTGCTTTTGGATTTTGGCCGGTCCTTAGAGCAGGGATGAGCCACTGCGGCCACTTTACAACTGGGGGTGGGCTTCAGCTCCTGGAATTCCAGGGCCGACATTCCTGGCTGGCTCAGGAATCCTGGGAATTGACGTCCACCGGTTGTAAAGTGGCCGGATTGGCTCATCCGTGCGCTAGGGAATATATTTTGGCCCGGTGTCCATCCTGGCTGTGGGCTCCCAACGGCCGCTTCCTTCTTCTCCTTGTTGTTGTTATTCCCATGACGTCTCTCTGTGTTCGTCTTCCCTCCCTCTCTGTTTGCCTCCAGACAATCCGGCCCTTCCACGGTCTGGGGGCAGAGGGAGGGGGAGGCCTTCTTTGAATCGGTTTAATATATAACCGGGGAGGGGGAGGGGGGGTTCCTATGCGAACTGGTCCCAGTTGGCTCACACGGATGTTTTGCTAATGGTGGTGCGCATGTGCGAAGACCATTAAAAGCTAATAAACAAGATGCCAGCGATGGCAATGGAGGCCAGGGGAACTGATCTGGGGGGGTGGCCAGCCTGAGTCGCTGCCGTTTCTGTGACCCAGGCCAGGTTGCCACTACTGGTTTGGCCAAACTGGGCCAAACTGGGAGCAACCCACCTCTGAGTAGGGGGGGGGGTGTCATTTGGAGAAGGACAAAAATCTGGGTCAACCAATCATATTCCTGCCTAGGTTGGGGTGGGAGTAACCGGGGCAGCCATTTGTCTAAAAGGGTACGGGGTTTTCCACTTGAGCAAGTGGGTTGGGCTAGGAGACCTCCGAGGTCCCTTCTGTTTCTGTTATTCTGCTAACAGAAATGTGGAGAAGCTCTGATAAAAAGATGGAGCCATCCCTGCCGAAATGGCAAAAATCTCAGCTTTTTTAAAAGATCAGAAACAGGAGAATTATACACAGGAATGGGCAAAATGGATTAATTATATACAGAATAAATATCAGACAGGGAAATACCATGTAGCCTTTAGGTAAGAATGTCTGGATTGATAGGTGAATAGATTAAATAATATTTGGGATGTTTGGAATTTTTAAAGTGGTATAGCGGAAGTCAGGGGGGTGGGATTGATTGGGAGGTAGGGGTGGGTTAGGGTGGAGGGTGGGGAAATATATGTGGATAAGTAATATAGAGATGGGAATAATGGGACATGGTTATGTTATGATGTGTACATGTTGAATTAACTTAGAAGAGGGTGTTAGGGAGAGATTGATGTATTATACACTAAATTTATATCATGTCTGTCGGGTGGTGAGGGGGTATAATATTTAATATCTGAATGAGAACTTTGTTTTAAGATGGGGGAGGTGAGGGGTATAATTTTTGTATGTGATTTTATATTATATGTCGGGGGGGTAAAAGGGGGGAAAACTTGTCTGAATAAAACTTTTGCAATTAAAAAAAAAAAAAAAGATGGAGCCGTCCCAATCTGGAAGTCACTTAGGTCAAGTCCATTCTGGCCCCACACGGGCTCCTGTGTTCACCTAGGTCAGGGGTCTGCAAAGCTGGCTCTTTTAAGACTGGTGGACTTCAACTCCCAGAATTCCCCAGCCAGCTATGCTCTCATGCTCCCAGCTATGCTGGCTGGGGAATTCTGGGAGTTGAAGTCCACCAGTCTTAAAAGAGCCGACTTTGCAGACCCCTGACCTAGGGTGTCACAGAATAAGAGAGTTGGAAAGGACCTTGGAGGTCATCCAGTCCAACCCTCTGCCCAAGCAGGAGGCCCTCTACTACTCCACTTGCACACAGGCAGAGCGATGGCCAGGGAGGGTCTGCGGAGGGGGCTTCCGAAGGCCTCGGCTGGTCAGTTAAGCACCGAGGCCAGGCAACTCCATCTGAGCAACTTCACTTGCGTCGGCTGATGGCCTCTTCCGATCGGTCCACCGTAGAAAGTCTCCTCACAGACTGCAGGAGAAGTAAGGTTTAACTGCTTTAACTGCTGCCGACAGGAAGTGACCCCAGAGAGGGATCCATTTGGCAGAAAAAAACCATTGGCTGCCCTCTGACGCCCCTGGATGACATCACCAGATCTCCCTGCGTTAGCAGAGTAAGGGAGAGTCTCAGCGATGATTCACACCCTGGCGAGTGTCTCTTCGGGCAGAAGAGATGGAAGCAGAGCCAGCCAGACAAAGAGGTTCAAAAACAGTTTCCATCCTTGGGCTGTCAGACTCTTGAACACAACCACAATCTCCCCCCACACAAGCAGAGATGTAGGACTAGTTTTTTTTTAATTTTTCTTTCTTTTTCTTTTTCCTAATTCCTTGCACTGGGATTATTCTTTATGCCAGGGGTCTCCAACCTTTGCCACTTGAAGTCTGAAGGACTTCAGCTCCCAGAAGCTTTGCTGGCTGGAGAATTCTGGCAGCTGAAGCCCTTCAGACTTCAAGTGGCAAAGGTTGGAGAGCCCTGCTTTGTACTATTGATGTTGTTTGAATTTGTCGTCATGGATTGCACCAGTGAGGCTGAAACCAATTTCCGTGTATTTATTTTGTACAATGACAATAAAGGACATATGGGCTTCATTTCCCAGAATTCCCAGGACGTCCACGCCTCTTAAAATTGCTAAATTACAAAGAACTGAAGAAGCTTCTTGGATGAGAAGCAAAACCTCTTCAAGAGAAAAAAACCCCAAGAAAATCAAGTTGCCTTTTAGAAAAAGCCAATTTGGGACCAGCGTGAGAAGCTGGACGGTTGAGAATCGCCATAGAGATTCCGGTTCAGAAACCCTGCAGAAGAGGGCTTGGCCTGTGGGCCCCTCCTTCTGACCCCTTGGGCAGGAGCCCAAGTGGGCTGGCCTCCTTCGTCCTAATTCCCCACTGGAGCCAACAGCCTTGAGGTTCCTTGGAGGCCTCCCACCTGAGTACTGACCAAGCTGGTCCTGTGCTGGTGTGGGGGTCCTGGGGGGGTGTCTCACCTGCTGGGAGAAGATCTGCCTTCCCTCCCCTGGGGGCCTCTCATGGGCCAGAGGGAGGTTTATCTCCTGTGATGTGATCCCAGCCTTCTTGGTGGGCAAAGGTTTTTTTCAAAAGCAGAACACCTGAAGAGACCCCAGCTCCCTCCCTGCCCCCCCCCATGCCTGCCAGGGCTCTGTGGTCCTCAGTGATCAGGCGGCCCCCAATGCCTGGGGGGAAAGGCCAGGGCTGGGTCAGGGCCTCCGAATCTCCCGGGGGAGGGGGGCTGCTCCCAGGGCAGAGAGAGAGAGAGCCCCCCCATCCACCAGGAGGGTGGGAGATGAGCAGGCGGGGGGGGGAGGGGGAGGGAAGAGTCAAATGCACCATTCCTCTTGCCCTCCCCCCCAAGGAACCCATGTTCAGCCCTTTGAATTCGGTTCACCCTTATCTACCTCCTACAGGTAGTCCTCAACTTACAACCATGACTGAGGCCAAAATTTTGGTTGTTCAGCGAGACAGCTTGTCCTGTTTTGCAACCTTCTTTGCCACACTCACGAAGGGAATCGCCGCAATTGTTAAGTTAGAAACCTGGTTGTTAAGTGAACCTGGCTTCCCCATGGCTTGTGAGGCCAAGAAAGGGGATCCCACGTCTTCGGGACACTGCGACCGTCATAAATATGAAGCAGTTGCCAAGCGTCCAGATATGGATCACGTGACCACAGCCGTATGAAAACCGGTTGCAAGTTACTTTTTTCAGTGACGCCGCTTCAAACAGTCACTGTGCAAAGTGTTGTAAGTCGAGGACTACATGCACCTCAGAGACCCCCCGAGGACCTACCCTGCACTCAGGGTCCCCAAAAGCAGGAGAATTTCTGAAGCTCCGGGTTGAAACGAAGGGTCCTGGGGGGCTCTCTGAGACGTTTCATGACCCAGCTAGGGAACATCATCATCATTGCTAGGAGAGGCAAAGCCTCCTCCCTTTAGCACTGACGACGTTCCCTAGCTAGGTCATGAAACGTCTGCAAGAAAACCACTCAGCTCAGGGAGCACCAACGACACCAAAACCTCCCTTCTTCCTCCCCCTCCCCTCTGCAACCCCCCTCTCTCTTCTAGCATTGATGGTGTTCCCTAGTTGGGTCATGAAAAGTCTGCAAGAAAACCTCCGCACTCAGAGAGCATCAAGGGCCCCGCAGTCCTCCTCCTCCTCCTGCTCCTCCAGAAAACCAGGGAGCCCGAGGAGCCCTCATTTGCTGGTCTTAATCTTTTAATGTGTTCCATTTATAATTGTTATTTCTGTTTAGTACATTGGGAGCCATTCAGAGGCGCCTCGAGATAAATCCATATCACTTAAAGGAACGGGCGAATGAAACGAACCACATGGAGATGCGGCCGGGTCTTCCGCGCTGGACTCCGACGGGGACGGGCGAGCGGGGCGGAGGAGGGAGGGGGTGAGGGTCTGCGGGGCGAAGGGGGCGGGGGGGTTTCTCTCTCTGCCTTCATCCCGCGCGCGCTCCTTTCCGACCGGGGCGGGACTGCGGCGCGCTCTCGCCAGCGAGCACGCGCAGGGGCGGGCGGTGGGTGACGTCATGGGCGGGCTGAAGGCGGCGGCGGGATGGCATCGCGGACGCGGCCAGCATCCTCCGCAGCCCCAGGCGAAAGCAGCCAGAGCCCGGCGGCCGAAGCCCAGCTGCGCTCCCGGCATCCTTGCTGCAGTCCGCCCGGCCCGGAGCCTTTGTTGCTGCCGCCGCTGCCGCGAGGCCCCCGCTGCCCATGGTGCTGAGCCTGCTGCTGTCGGCCTACCAGCTGTGCCGCCTGGCCATGCCCGAGCCGGCGGCGGCGGGCTGGTGGGCGGAGGAGCTGGGCGGCGGCGACCTCCCGCCCGGGCTGGGCGCGGCCATCCAGGCGGCGCTGGAGCGGAGCCTGCCCGAGCTGCACCAGGCCGTCTCGGCGGCCAAGCAGGCGGCGGGGCCGGGGGACGTGCAGGCGCGGCTGGGCGCCGTGCTGGCGCTGGTGGAGGAGGCCTGGGGGCTGCCGGCCGTGGGGCGCCAGGTGGCCAAGGGGCTCTGCGACGCGCTGCGCCTGGAGGGCGGCCTCGACCTCCTGCTCGACCTGCTGCGCGGCGCGGAGCCCGAGAGCCGGAATCGCGCGGCGCAACTGCTGGAGCAGGTGCTGGTGGCCGAGAACAGGTGAGCGCCCGCCGGGGGCCTCCCGGAGACCCCGCAAGCCCTCGAGGGGGGGGACGCCTGGAGGAGCCCCGGACCCTGAAGAAGAGCCCAGCACACACCCACCCGCCGAGGCTCCGGCTCCCCCGGGGGCCCTCTTTGTAAGGGCTGCCTTCTGCCTCTTCCCCAGAGCAGATGGAGGAAGGGGCGGGTGTTCACGGAAGGGGAGACCCCGGGTGAGGTGGGTCCTTTGCCGGCTGCCTTTGGATGCAGGAAGCCTCTGCTTCTCTCTGCGCAAGGCTGGCCGCCCGCCTGGCCCTTTCTGCCGAGGCTTCGGCTTTATCGATTTTAGGCTGTTAAGGGGTGTGGTGTGTGTTACAATATAAAAATATCTTGAGGCTCTAGAAAGAGTGCAACGAAATGTCATTCTAATGTATGCCTATTAGTATGCATTCAAAGTGACAAAGTTTATTCCAAGTTTTTCTAAGTGCCCAGAAGAGCAGCTAAGATGATTGGGGGGGCTGAAGGGGAAGAGGGGGGGGGTGTCTATCTATTCTCCCAGAAGACAAGAGAAGAAGCAACTGATGGAAACTAATCAAGGAGAGAAGCAACCTGGAAATAAGGAGGACATTCCTGCCAGTCAGAGCTATTAACCAGTGGAACAGTTTCCCTCCAGAAGTTGTGGAAGAGGCTCAATCGTTGGAGGTTCTTAAGAAGAGACTGGACGGCCATTTTACCAGGATGGTACAGACTAGACTAAAGTCTTCTGCTTGAGGAGGGGGTTGGACTAGAAGGCCTTGCAACTCTATTATTCTGTCATTTCTTATATCTTTTGTCTAGACAGTTGGAGTCCAGCCCCCCACACCTCTCAGGGGGCTGAATAAGAAGGGAGGCAGAGCTGTGACTCATTCAGAGAGACAGCAGGGCGCCTGGCATCCTCCCAGCCTTCTCCAGTGGGGGGAGGGGGACCCTTCAGGTGACCCGGTTGGGCAAAGGAGGCTGGGCCTGGAGCTGCCATGATAGGCTTAGGCGGCATTAAGGGAAGAGCCAGAGTAATTCCAGAGAGGGGATTCTGAGGAGGGGATTCTGAGGGTTGCAGGTCTCATATCTGGGCAGCTGCCCAAGCTGGGAGGACAGATTCGGGAACTCATAGTGTGTGACCATTGATTGCATACTGCATGGGAAGAAGATGCAGGAGGAGAGCAGGCAGATCTAGGGGTCAGAGTTAAACATGACATCCGCTTAGAATCCTTATGTTGCCACAAACCATTCAAGCTCCACCCCCCACCCCCCTCCTGAATTCCATTTACCTTCGTCCGACGCCTGTTTAGTTCTGGAATTCTTGTGTATCGGCCTGGGCAATAGATTTTTCTGCTGCAACTTAATCCCTTCGAGTCCTTTCGGGGAGAGGGGGCGGTCTAGAAATCTAATAAAATAAATAAATAAATAAAATTAAATAATCCATGCAAGGCTGGCAGGTGACACCGGAAGCATCATTTGGGTCCCTGAGATGGTTGTGCCAAATCCCGCTTGCCACTGGCTGGGTTTGCAGCAGTGTTTCTCTACCTCAACAGCTTGAAGATGTAAAGACTTCACCTCCCAGAATTCCCCAGGCAACTTGATGGTTGGGGATTTCTGGGAGTCCACACACTTCAAGCTGCCAAGGTTGAGAAATGCTGCTCTACTGGGTTGTTGTGCTGCTGACCTGGAGAACGGAGTTGTTGTTGCAAAGCACGAGGAAGGGAGGTTCCGAATAAGTCCCCCCACTGGGCAGCCCCATCCTTGGCCGATCTGGCCCATAGCTTAGCTTGGAAAAGAGAAGTCCAGGATCATAGACTTGGAAGGGACCTTGGGGGTCTTCTAGTCCAACCTCCTGTGCAGGCAGGAAGCCCTGTTCCATTCAGGACAAATGGCTGTCCAGCCTCTTCTTGAAAACCTCCAGCGTTGGAGCATCTGCAACCTCTGGAGGGAAGCCGTTCCACCGACTGTCCTATCAGGAAATCCCCCCTTAGTTCCAGGTTGCTTCTCTCTTTCATTAGTTTCCATCCACTGTTTCTTGTCCTGCCTTCAGGGGCTTTGGAGAATAGCTTGGCCCCCTTCCTCCTCTCTGGGGCAGCCCCTCAAACATTGGAAGATGCTCTCCTGTCTCCCCTGGTCCTTCTCTCCCCTGGACAAGCCAGGCCCAGTTCCTGCAACCGTCCATCGTCTGTTTGAGCCTCCGGTCTCCTAAAATCCTCCTGGTTGCTCTTCTCTGCACTTTCTCCAGAGTCTCAACATCTGGGGAACCCTTAGCTCCCCCCTCCTCCCCCTGGGCAGAGAGAAGGCGGCTGCCTTGGGTGGTCTCAAAGCATTTGAAAGAGGAGCCAAAGGCCTGGAGAGGGGGCGGGGGGGAGACCCCTCTGGGCTGGTGCCCCGGTCCCCTGTGCCTTCCGTGGCTTTGATGCCGCTGCTGACCTGCCCTCTGCTTGCCCGGCAGGAACCGGGTGGCTCGGATCGGCCTGGGGGTGGTGCTGAACCTGACCAAGGAGCGGGAGAGCCTCCCTCTGGCCAGGAGCACCTCGGGCATCCTGGAGCACATGTTCAAGCACTCGGAGGAGACCTGCTTCCAGCTGATCGCCAACGGAGGCCTGGACGCCGTCCTCTTCTGGTGCCGCTGGAGTGACCCCGTGGTGCTTCGCCACTGCGCTGCCGCCTTGGCCAACTGCGCCATGTATGGCGGGCAGGCCAACCAGCGGCGGATGGTGGAGAAGAAGGCGCCCGAGTGGCTCTTCCCGCTGGCCTTCTCCAAGGAGGACGACCTGGTGCAGTTCCAGGCCTGCCTGGCCATCGCCGTGCTGGCCACCAACAAGGAGATCGAGAAGGAGGTGGAGAACTCAGGCACGCTGGCCCTGGTGGAGCCCTTCATCGCCACCCTCGACCCCGGCCGCTTCACCCACAGCTGGCTGGGCAGCAGCGACAACAGCCAGGGCCGGACGGCCGACGACCTGCAGTACCTGGTGCCCCTGCTGGACAGCTGCCGCCTGGAGGCCCAGTGCATCGCGGCCTTCTACCTCTGCGTGGAGGCCGCCATTAAAGCCCAGCAGAAGAAGACGGAGGTCAGCAGGGGGGAGGGAGGGAGGGGCCTGATGCCTCCCTCCAGGGCTTGGGACAGGAGAAGCCGCTGCCCCCCCCCCACCCCCAGTGCTGGGATTGGGTTGAAAGACCCAGTTCTGCAAGGGACACCCAGACCCTCTGGGGCACAGGGACCCTTGCGGTGCCCCCTCTTTGGCCCCCTCCCCACCACCAGCTCCAAAAGCCTGGGGGGTCCACGGGAGGCCCAGTCTTTCCGATGCCTCTGAGGAGGTTGCCCCAACGGGCCTGGCTTGGAGATGCTGGGAGGAGCCAGCCTGACTCAGCCAGTTCTCCTTGTGCCCAACCGAGCCCACTGCCACAGAACCCAGCTCCCTTGCGACGGAACAGCCGCGGCCCCCAGGACTGAGATCCAGCCCACTGGGGGGGGGCGGTGTGCCAGTTGGGGCAGCTGGCACAGGCTGTCTTGCGGGAGCCGACGGTGCCCCTTCCCTTGCCAGATCTTTGCAGAGATCGGGGCCATCCAGAGCCTGAAAAGGATCGTCTGCTACTCGGCCAATGGTACCACCTCCATGCTAGCCAAGCGGGCGCTGTGCACCATGGGTGAGGAAGTGCCCCGGCGTCTCCTGCCCACGGTGCCCAACTGGAAGACCCCCGAGGTGCAGAAGTGGCTGCAGCAGATTGGCTTTCTCAAGTACTGCCCAGGCTTCCTGGTATGAGCGCCAGGGGAGGGGGCAGAACCCCCTCCCAAAGCTGGCAGGGTGGTGGAGGGGGAGCCCTACCCAACAGCCATGGGCAAAGGGCGGACGGCAGCCACTCGTGGGGGGGGGGGGGGCTCCCGGCTCTGGCTCATGTTGTGCCCATGAAGCCATTGGAATGAGGAAAGGGGGGGGCGAAGGATGCTGCCCTGCGGGGTGAAGCCCTGAGAGACTTTCTGGGGGCCTCATCTGGGGTGGCTCCCTGAGGTCCTGGTGGGTTTCTGGCCCCACCTCTGTTTGTTTCCCACCTGGACTCATTACAGGGGTGGCTGCATAAACACAAGCATCACGGAAGGGAGGGAGGGAGAGGAAGAACAGAATGGGAATTTTAATGGGAATTTTAGGTTTTAATGGGAATTTTAGCACAGGTTTGCAATTTAATTTCTTTTTAACTTATTGTATTTCTTGTTATCTATCTATTGTTGCCTTAATTTCCTGTGCACTGCCCAGAGTCTGTCTTGACGGAGATTGGTGCGGTTTACAAATCGAATAAAATTCAAAATTCAAATTCAGAAGGAAGGGGGGAATAGAAGGAGAGACATAGGATTTGAATAAAGAAATAATAGAAGGAAGGAAGGAAAACAGAAAGGAGGAGTCTATAAAGAGACTCCGTTGTCCCAAAGGGGCTTTTCCAGGAGGCCGCTGGGCTCTCTGCCTTCCATCCCCCCTCCCTCCCCCCCATCCAGGCAGAGCTGAAGAAGCTTCTGGGGTGAGAAGGAAAACATCTTCAAAGGAGAAACAAGGCAGTCCAGTTGCTTCCTGAAAAGCCACCTTCAGCAGGAGGGAGGGAGGGAGGGAGAAGAAAGGCTTGGCCCTGGACCGTCCAGTCCAAAGGCTGAGACTCCCCTGGAACCTTCTGTCTCTGCAGGAGCACCAGGTGGACGGAGACCTGCTCCTGAGGCTGTCCGAGGAAGACCTGCTGACCGACCTGGCCATGAGCTCCAGCATCACCCGCAAGCGGTAGGAAGGCGGGACGAGAACTCCCCGTCTCCTGCTGATTGGCTCAGAGTCACCCAGACACCTTTCATGCCTAAGGCAGGACTAGAACTCCCGGTCTCCTGCTGATTGGCTCAGAGTCACCCAGACACCTTTCATGCTTAAGGCGGGACTAGAACTCCCGGTCTCCTGCTGATTGGCTCAGAGTCACCCAGACACCTTTCATGCTTAAGGCGGGACTAGAACTCCCGGTCTCCTGCTGATTGGCTCAGAGTCACCCAGACACCTTTCATGCTTAAGGCGGGACTAGAACTCCCGGTCTCCTGCTGATTGGCTCAGAGTCACCCAGACACCTTTCATGCCTAAGGCGGGACTAGAACTCCCGGTCTCCTGCTGATTGGCTCAGAGTCACCCAGACACCTTTCATGCCTAAGGCGGGACTAGAACTCCCGGTCTCCTGCTGATTGGCTCAGAGTCACCCAGACACCTTTCATGCCTAAGGCGGGACTAGAACTCCGGGTCTCCTGGTTTCTAGCCTGGTGCCCAGATAAGGCCAAGCTGCCCCTTCCTCCCGGCTGAGCCCACCCCCCTCGCTCCCCCAGGTTCTTCCGGGAGCTGACGGAGCTCAAGACCTACGCCAATTACTCCACCTGCGACCGCAGCAACCTGGCCGACTGGCTGGCCGGCGTCGACCCCAAATTCCGCCAGTACACCTACAACCTGGTCACCTGCGGCATCGACCGGAACGTCCTCCACCGCGTCACGGAGCAGCAGCTGCAGGACGACTGCCGCATCGGCCTGAGCTTCCACCGCGTCCGAATCCTCTCTGCTGCTCGGGGTAAGGGGGGGGGGAGAGGGACCCCCACTGGCCACCCTCACTGCTGCACGGCGGCTCTGGTTATGCAGGGCTTGGATTGCAGTCAAGCTCCAGGCCGCTGGCCCAGATTCTGTGTGTGTGTGTGTGGGGGGGCTCTCCCAAGACATGCTTGAGTCCAAAGGGAGACCGGGGTGGGGGGCAGCCAAGCACCAGCAGCAGCTGTGACCACCAGGCTCCCCGGATTTGCAGGCCTTGCTGGCTCTGAAGCCCCCCGGCCTCTTCCCTGAGCCTCACGTGCCGAAGGAGGGAGGGGGGTCTCGGAATCCAGCCTGTGGTCTGCAGGAGGACGCCCAATGGAGCCCCCTCCCTTGCATTCCTTCTCAGCAGAGCCTGGACTCTGTTCCCAGGGGCCGCTGCTCTGTGGAGCCCAAGTTCCAGCTGGAGATTTGTGGTCCCAAAGCTGCTTTTCCCCCCCAAGAGGCAGCTGGGCTTCCTGGTTTCCCTCTGAAGGCCTTTCGCTTCTCCTCCCAGGAGCTTCTAAAGAAGCAGGGTCCAAACTTGGGAACTTTTAAGACTTGGATCTCCCTCAGGGGTCTTTGGGGCAGCTGGTGTGTGTGTGTGTGTGTAACCCAGCTTGCTTTTCTTTGGGGGGGGGGCGGAGGGGCCCAATCCAGCTGTTCCCGCTGCTTCCCTCCTTCCCTCCAGAGATGCTCCACTCCCCTCTGCCCTGCAACAGCCGGAGGTCGGCTGCCTTGGAGGGGACGGACGTCTTCATCAGCTACCGAAGGCGTACTGGATCTCAGCTGGCCAGGTATTGGGGAGGGGGCTGCCTGACCCACTTGCGATGCCCTCCTTCCGAAAGGGCCTGCGAGGGGCAGGGCGAGGCGCCCCAGAGAGGAGCTGGAGATCAAGAGGCCTGGTGGCCCCAGGGGTTCAGCTGGGATCCTGGCTCCCTTTTCCCTTCCTGGGAGGCTCCCCCCCCCTCAAGAGAGTCACAGAGCAGCCCCTCCTCCCGAGGGGAAGAGGCCATCCCCGGCAGGCCCCCTGTGGGCGGCTTTCCAATCCGCTGTCTTTGGGTCTCATGAAGGAGAACCTTTGGAGCTCAGGGTTGGAATGTGGGACCCTTGGGGCCCTCTGAGTTCCGGGGCTTTCTTGCAGACGTTTTGTTACCAAACTGGGTGACATGCTCAGGGCTACGCTTGGAGTCCTGCATCCAGTGTTGGTCACCACTCTGGAAAGAGTGCAGAGAAGAGCCACCAAGAGGCTGAACCATAAGAAGAAGAGTGGCAGGAACTGGGTCTCTATAGGGCAGGGGCCTGCAAAGCTGGCTCTTTTAAGACTGGTGGACTTCAACTCCCAGAGTTCCCCAGCCAGCTATGCTCTCATGCTCCCAGCTATGCTGGCTGGGGAACTCTGGGAGTTGAAGTCCACCAGTCTTAAAAGAGCCGACTTTGCAGACCCCTGGTATAGGGAAAAGGAGGACTAGGGGGGACATGACAGCAGCCTTCCAGTATTTGAGGTGGGTCAGCCTGTTCCCCAAAGCCCCCCAGGAAGGCAGGAGAAGAAGCAACGGATGGAAACTATCCAAGGAGAGAAGCAACCTGGAACTAAGGGGGCCTTTCCCATGAGCCAGTGGAACAGCTGCCCTCGAGAAGTTGGGGGTCCTTTAAGAAAAGATTGGCCAGCCCTTGTCTGGAATGATAGAGAGTCTCCTGCTGGAGCAGGGGTTGGACTAGAGGACCTCCAAAGTCCCTTCCGACTCTGTGATTCTGGCGGACGTCTGCAAGGAACACCCCCCCCCCCACTGAGAGAGCGCCAGAAACAGCCTCTGCCCAGGGAAGAGCGGAGGGTCTCCCTTAAATGCCTCCCCCTCCCACTGCTCCCCCCACGCAGCCTCCTGAAGGTCCACCTCCAGCTGCACGGATTCAACGTCTTCCTGGACGTGGAGAAGTTGGAGGCCGGGAAATTTGAGGACAAGCTGACCCAGAGTGTGATGGGTGCCCGGAATTTCGTGCTGGTCCTCTCCGTCCAGGCCCTGGACCGCTGCATGGGGGACGAGGCCGGCAAGGACTGGGTGCACAAGGTGAGGGGGAGGGGCCGGAAGGGGGAGGGGCCGAGCAGCCACAAGGTTGCCCAGATGCAGGTCAGTTGGGGGGGGAGGGAGACACAGAGGCTGTGCCAATGCCCTGCACAGGGACTGGGCTGCTGAAGGGGGGTGCAGGGGGGGCTCAGGGGCCTAGGAGGGAGGGGTGGGAGGGGGCTCGGGGTGTGTGTGTGCCCAGGAGGTGCTTGAGGAGGCTGCCCTTGCAGGAAATAGCCACCGCCCTGACCTGCAGGAAGAACATCATCCCCATCACTGACCACTTTGAGTGGCCGGAGCCAGAGGGCCTCCCGGAGGACATGAGGGCCATCCTGAAATTCAACGGCATCAAGTGAGTGGGGGAGGGGAGGTGGAGGAAGGGGGGGGGGCAGGGCCTTCCAAATGCCCCCTTGGGCCTCCCCACGCAGACCTGGGCCCAAAGCGATGGAGGGCAGCCCCTCCCCCCAGGAGAGGCCCCAGGCTGGCTTTGTACAGGCCGTCCTCGACTTACGACCACGATTGAGCCCAAGGTTTCTGTTGCTAAGTGAGACGGTCATTAAGGGAGTTTCGCCCCACAGCTTTATTGCCACGGTTGTTAAGGGAATCGCCGCCAGTTTTAAGTTAGTCCCACGGTTGTTAAGTGAATCCGGCTTCCCCATGGACTGGGGATGGTCGCAAAAGGGGATCACGCAACCCCGGGACGCTACGACCGTCATACATGTGAGTCAGTCGCCAAGTGGTGGGATTTTGATTAGGAGACCACGGGGAGGCTGCAACGGTCGTAGCTCAGAGCCGTCGTGACTTTGGACGGTCACTGAATGAAGGGTTGGGAGCCGAGGGCTGAGCCGAGCCTGCCCCCTCCCTGCAGGTGGTCCCACGAGTACCAGGAGGCCACCATTGAGAAGCTGATCCGGTTCCTGCAGGGACCCTCCGCCCAGGACTCCTCCGGAGGCTCCGAAAACAGCCTGGATGGCGGGGGGGCCCTGGAGCAGAGCTAGGACGGACGGACAGACGGATGGACTGATGGATGGGGGGGGGCTGTCTGACCTGCCTTCCTCTGCCTCCCCCCCGCACCCCCCCCCCGGCTGCCTCGGGATCAGTTCTGGCCTCGCTCCTCCCTCCTCCCTCCCAGAGGCCTCCATAGCAGAGGCTGAAGACAGGGAAGAGACCCCCCCCAAAAGACCCCCCCAGCCCCTCCCCCCCACTGGGCTCCCAAGCGATCCTTTGGGGGCCAGAAGGCGGCTCTGCTTCCTCCGGGGGCCTCCGGGGACTCTGCCCTCCACCCTGGACCTCCCCAGGGGGCTCTGGGACAGGGTGGCTGGAGGTCTGCCCCCCCCCCCCCCCGAAGGAATTGTCTGGGCCTTGGCTGCCATGAAGGGGGGCCTTGTGGAGCTTGTGGGCCCCTCCCTCCCTCCCTCCCTCCCTGGGGATTCTCCCTCCTCCAGGTCACGCTTGTCCCAAAGGCAACCCCCCCCTGCCAAAAAAAGGCAACTGGACTTTCTCGGGTTTTTTCTTTGAAAACATTTTGCTTCTTGTCCAAGAAGCTTTTTCAGTTCTTCAGCGTTCCTTCTTCCTTCCTTCCTTTCTCCCTCCCTCCCTCCTTTTCTCACTCTCCCCCTCCTCATCCCTGGAGGAGGAGCAGAGCTTTTAAAGGGAAAAAAACCCAGTTGCCTTTTGGAAAAAGCACCTTTGGGGGGGCCCTCCCCCCATCAGCAGCAAAGCAGGCCTTGCTCTCCCCCCCCTGCAGGAGGCCCTGGCCCAGATTGTGCCCCCCCCCCAGTGCTGCCTTGGCCCCCTCTGCAAGGGCTCCCCATTGTTCAGGAGCCCCCCCTCCCAGATGCCTTTTCCTGCTCCAGCCCCCCCTCCCCAAGAGATCGGACCTGCCCCTGCCCCCCTGGGCCTAACCGGACCCTGGACCCTGGGGGGCCACATGGGGCCCCTGAAATGGAGGTCCAGACTCCCGTGAGACTCCTCTGTGGCGGGTGGGCGGTTAGTGGGCCTGCAGATGGAAGGAGGGAGGGAGGCCTCGCCCCTCCCCCAGCAGCCCCCTCGGCTTCCCCCAAATGGGCGCAGGGCTTTTGCAGCCCCCCCCCCCCGAGAGGAATGGCAGCCCCCTGTTCCTTTGGTGAAGAGGCTCTGAGGGGGTCTCTGTGCCTTGGCCGGCTTCCTTGGAGTGAAAAGACCCCCCTCAATTCCTGCTGCTTCGGCTCAAGGAGAGACTCACCAAGGGGGGGGGGAAGCTGAGCCCTCCGAGCCCCCGATGCCCCCACCCAGTGAAGCCGCTGCCCGTGCCTTCTGCCTCTGCCCCGACTGCCTTCTCCGATGGGCCTCACAGCCTCTGGAAGTGCCAGGGAAGGCTGGCACGGGGACTTGTGTTCGAGGGGGGGGGGGCTTGCCCAGGATGGCCTGGTGCAGGAGGTGGGGGGGGGCTGCTCTGACCTCTTCCTTACACAGTGGGGAAAAAAAGCTTTTATAAAACTTGCAAAAGGGAATTCTGCTCATTTCCCAGCCTCAGCCTTCTGGGGGGGGGGGGGCATGGGCTGGGGGGGGGCAGTCCCAGAGTGACTGGGAGGCCCCAAGTCTGGCGGGCTCTCTTCCTCTTTCCACCCTGGGGGGCTGGGCTGGGGGGGCAAAGGCCAAGATCTCCTGGGCTGCTCCACAGAATCTGCCCGGCTCTTCCTGGTGGGAAGGGGAGCCCCCCCAATTCAGTGTATGTGGGAGACACAGAAAGGGGCTTCTCAGAGCTGAGCCCCCCCCCCCAGGTGCCCGATGGGAAGCTGCTCCCCGAAGGTTCCCCTTCCATGCCCCGAGGGGGAGGGGGAGAGGAGGGGAGGACGCCCGGAAGTCGCCTCCTTCCTGCTTTGACAGCGGAGACGGAGATTGTGGCTGTTGTGGCGGTTCGGTCACCAGCCTAGGAAGCGCCATGAGGGCCCCCTGGTGCTCCCAGGCTGCTTTGGCCGTTTCCTTGTAGACGTCTCATTGCCAAACTAGGCAACATCATCAGTGCTTGTAGGGGGCGGTATTGGCGCTCTCACCCACAATCCGCCACCCGCTACCAGCAGCTCCAGCGACCTTCCCTAGTTGGGTCATGAAACCTCTGCGAGAAACCCACCCAGCTCAGGGAGCACCCGGGAACACCCCCCCCCCATTTCAACCCTGGGCTACGAAGATTCTCCTTCATTGGAAACCAGAAGACCTGAGTTCAAGTCCTGCCTTCGACCCCTTTGAGCCTGTCATCCGCTCAACTCTAGGAAAGAGGCGGGGGGGGGAGCAAAGCCTTGCCCAGAAATTGTAGGCACTGCCCCCCCCCCCCCCCAGGCTGCCAAAGCTCAAAAGCCTCCAAGCGAGCTCAGCCCTTTGGCAAAGGTGGGCAGCCCAGATGTGGAAGGGAGCAAGATCTGGGCCAGGGGTGCTCTGCCTCCCTTCCTAACCCACAGACTGAGCTGCCCTGGCCAGGGTGCGGCCCCTCTGCCCGTCCTCCAGGAGCACAAAGAGACCCCAGAGTCACTTCCGTTTCCCTTTTATTGTCTCCCAGGGAGACCCTGGGGGGGGGGGGGCTGGCAGGGGGGGCTGCAGGCCTCAGCCTTCCCGGTGCCCAGCGGTCATTCCCCCCTTCTCAGCCCCTCGGTCCTGGCAGCCTCTCATCCGGAAGAGCCTCAGCAGGGCCAAATCTGAAGACCCCCCAAAGCACCCTCAAATTCCTCCCACTGTCGGGGGGCATTGCGGCCCCCCTGCCAAGCACCAGCCAGAAGAGCACTGGGCACCCCGTCATCAGGCTGCCTGGCCTCAGACCCCCGGAGTCCCTCTGGGCTTAGGCCAGGGGGGCTCCACGCCTGCCCACTTTAAAACTTCTGGACTTCAACTCCCAGCATCCCCCGATCGCCTGGGGAACTCTGGGAGGTGAAGTCCGCAGGTCTTAAAGGGGCCCCTGCTTAAGACCCCAGGCGACCCCTCTGGGCGTTCACACAGTCCCAGCGCCTGGACGCTGATCCCTCGTGGTTCCAGACGACCGCGATCGACCGATCCCCGCCTGGCGAAGGCGCATCCCCTGTGCCCAGGAGGCTCCAGGGCTTCAGTCGTGTCCGGGGGACGGCTCGGCTTCCTGCGGCGGCTCAGGACCATCTCCAAAATGCTGGTATCCGGGGGGGCCGTCCTGGATCTCTATCGCCCTGTAGGGAGAGACACGCCCGCTCCGTGAGGAGGGAGTTGCGGGGGAGGGTGTCCCACAATGAAGCCCTCGCAGCCATCGAGGTGGTCCTCGACATACGGCCAATTAGTAATAGAGTCATTAAGTGAATGCCACTGTTGTTAAGTGAGCTGATGGTTCACTAGGGGCACAGTCTTGCCAAAAACCAGATGTGCCAGTTCTCAAAAAAATCATTGTGCAGTTGGTGCATCCAAGATGCATCATTAATCCCTGGAACTCCCCACCACTGGACCAGAAAACGGTGTCTAGCTTTAAAAGGAAATGAAGGCATCCCGGAAGAAAAAACGGGGTCTAGGATGGTCCAGACTCCATCATCCCCAGTCAATCCAGCTGGGAACCCCACCCCACCCCATCTGGATTGGCCACATCTGGCCCCCAGGCAGACTCACCCGATGATGGCAGCCGGCAGGAGGAGGAGGAGGGCTCCGAAGAGGAAGGGGAAGCCCCTCATGAAGGACAGGCAGGCCGGGAGCAGGGAGCTGAAGACCCCCGTGGCCACTAGGGAGCACAGCCCTTCCACGCAGGCCACGGCGGCAAAGAGCGCCCCTGGACGGAGGAGGAAGGGAAGGGAGGGGGGGTGAAGCAGGCTGGGAAAAGAGGGGCCTCCAAGCCATCTGGCCCCCTGGCAGCCCCCTCCCCTCCCCAGGGAATCCCGGATCCCCCAAAGGCTCCGGGTGTCCCTCCACCAGGAGGGGCCTCCGCTGGGACAGGGGATACAGAAGCGGCCCCAACCGTTGCCACAGGGAGGCCCAGGGGAGGGGGCCTGGGGGAGGGGCACAGCCACCCTCCCCCTCCCGCCCTACCTTGCTCGGTCTCGCCAACCAATCTGGAGAGCTTGGAGCGGATGACGGGAGTCACAGTCATGGAGAGGAAGAGGAGCCCGTAGCCTGTGGGGAGACGGTGGGGGGTGAGGGAGGTTGGGGGGCAGCAGCCCCGGCTCTCCCTGGCCCAGCCTCAGGGGGGTCTCCTCTCCCACAGAGCCTGGCACTGGGAGCATGCCAGGTGCCCTTGTGGCAGTGGGGGTGAGGGTGGGGTGAGGCTGCCCTGCAAACAGGCTCCTTGGCACCCAGCCTGGGTCCTCCATGGCCTTTGGGCCCCCAGCCTGGCTAAATCCCCCCCCATGCCTCCCGCTCCTTCCTTTCTCACCCAGGGTTAATTATTTAACACTAATTTAATCATTATTATTAAATTACTGTTTAATTATTAATTAGTTTGCAATTACTTTACTAGTTAATGATTGTATCCACAGTCTTTCTATGATTATTAATGCTTTTTTTATCTATATAAATAAAAATGTAAAATAGTTCGTATGAAGCCGCTAATCTCAAAAACTACTGGACCGATTTACCTCAAATTTTCACACAATGTTCACAAGGACTTCCGATAATAGAATACGTACTCATTTTGTGCCTAGCACACATGTCATGTGCAAGGTACACAAATGTAAAATGTACCCACTGATCATGTTTTCACCTCCCTGTAGCCCCGCTCATCAGTCTGCTTTCCAACTGTCATTTCCTCAGCAACTTATGGAGGCCTCTTAGGGCCAAAAGAAGGCACTGAGATAGCAAACTCCCAGGTGGCCCATAGAGAGAGAGAGAGGGAGAAATACAGTTTAATAAAAGAGGGACCAGGGGAGACATGATAGCAGCCTTCCAATATCTCAGGGGTTGCTACAAAGAAGAGGGAGTCAAGCTATTCTCCAAGGCACCTGAGGGCAGAACAAGAAGCAATGGGTGGAAATGAGAGCAATGAGAGAAGCAACTTAGAACTGAGGAGGAATTTCCTGACAGTGAGAACAATTAACCAGTGGAACAGAAGTTGCCTCCAGAAGTTGTGAATGCCCCAACACTGCAAGTCTTTGAGAAGATGTTGGACAGTCATTTGTCTGGAACGGTATAGGGTTTCCTGCCTAGGCAGGGAGTTGGACTAGATGACCTCCAAGGTCCCTTCCAACTCTGCTATTGTATTATTGTATTACAGTAGGTAGATAGATAGGGGAACAGATAGAGAGGGAGAAATACAGTAGGTAGGTAGGTAGATAGAGGGATAGATAGAGAGGGAGAAATAAGGTAGGTAGGTAGGTGGATAGATAGATAGGGAGAAACACAGTAGGTAGGTAGATAGGGTGATAGAGAGAAATACATTAGGTAGGTAGGTAGAGGGAGAAAGGAAGAAATATAGTAGGTAGGTAGGTTGGTAGGTAGGTAGAGGAATAGAGAGGGAGAAATACGGTGGGTAGGTAAATAGGGGGAGAAAGGAAGAAATACAGTAGGTAGGTAGGTTGGGGGTTATATGGTAGTTGTGTGTATGTGTGCAGGTGTAGATCTACACACAGATTGGTTGGCTATTTAACCAGACTGGGCCACAGAAACGCGTGGTCGGGTATAGCTAGTGTTCTAATGTTTTTATGCGGTAAGCCGGCCAGAGTCATGGGATATGAGATGGTTGACAAATAAATTTCATAGATAGGTAGGTGGGTAGATAGATAGATAGATAGATAGATAGATAGATAGATAGATAGATAGATAGATAGATAGATAGATAGATAGATAGATAGATAGATAGATAGATAGATAGATAGATAGATAGATAGAAGAGATAGAGATAGATAGATAGATAGATAGAGATAGAAACAGACAGACAGACCGACCGATCGGTCGATCGATCCTGGAAGCACCAAGCCGGAAGCACCAGCCTGAAGATGATGAATGAAACTTCATCGAAACGTCGTGAAGATACTTCCAATTCTACACGGGAGAAAACCCGAACAACCAAAGACCTACATAGATAGATAGATAGATAGATAGATAGATAGATAGATAGATAGATAGATAGATAGATAGATAGATAGATAGATAGATAGATAGATGAAGGAAGGCCAACTGCAGGGAGGTGTCCTAAAGGTCCTTTGGGGGACAGAACCACCCACCCACCCTCTGCCAGTCTCACCTGTGAACATCAGAGCTGTGGTCCCTGCCAGCGCCATGGTCACCATCCCCAGGGCGTTAGAGAGCAGGCCCAGCTCAGCCACCCAGGCGTCCCGCAGGCACTTCTGCAGCAGCCGCAGCCCCGCCAGGCTGCTCAGGTAGGTCAGGTAGTGGGCGGCCGAGCCGTAACCGATCAGCTCTGACCGCCAGCAGAGCGGGGGGCCGAGTTCGTACAGCACCAAGATCTCCCGGGCCCCAAAGTGCACCGTCACCACCACAAAGAAGGCCAGCGAGTAGAGGAGCAGCTGGCGCCAGGCCTGGCCGCGGACAGGGCTGGCGTACAGCCGGTACACGGCCTTGTAATGGCGGAGCGTGAGAAGCCTCTCCGGCTGCCTCTGCGGCACCGACTCCTGCAGGACGAAGGCCGCGTAGAGGGCCGCGGCGAGGCTGGCCGCGAACACCAGCCAGAAAGGCGCCACGTAGCCCTGCGCCTTGCGCCACTGACCGCCCAGAACGCTCGCCACCATGCCCGCCAGGCCCAGACAAGCCTCCAGGATGGCCACCCGGAAAGTGCGGGCCCTCCGGCCACTGACGTCGGCCACGTAGGCGAAGCAGCCGGCCAGGACCAGGTTGTAGTCTCCGGAGAGGCCGCTCAGCACCCGGCCCACCATCAGGTACCCCACGGGCAGCTCGGTGTACATGACCACCAGGTAGATGGCTGCCTGCAGGGCCATGCCCAGCGTGGGCAGGATCAACACCGGCCGGCGTCCCACGCTGTCACTCCAGGGGCCAAAGAGGGTCACGGAGAAGAGCCCCACAAAGAAGCCGGCCAGGTTGAGATAGAGGTTCCAGTGGGCCACCAGCGTCTCCAGCTCCTGGAAAGACAGAATGTCGGAAGGGGCCTTGGAGGTCTTCTAGCCTGACCCCCTGAGACAGCAGTGGGAAGGTGGCCCTAGCAAGGCTCCGGGCTGCCCCAAAGGCATCGGACCGGGTTCTCCTTCTGGGTGGGGAGAGAAAGAGGGGTGCAGGAAGAGCTCCAAAGCTGCCGCAGGCCCAGGGGGAGGATGTCACTGGGAACACACGGGCTTAAGTCAGGCCTCTCCAACCGTGGCCCCTTTAAGGCTTGGGGACTTCAACTCCCAGAATTCCTCTGCTAGCAGAGCCAGTTGACTCTGGAATTCTGGGAGTTGAAGTCCCCAAGCCTTAAAGGGGCCACGGTTGGAGACCCCCAGCCTCATACGGTATTTCTAACGTATCCATTCAAGGCAGAGAGTTTTCATGATCATCTTCCTCGGGATATTAGCAGCTACAGGTTGGTCCTTGACCTACAGGTTGAAAGTTACAACGACGCTGAAAAAAGTGACTTACGACCATTTTCATACTTATGACCATTGCAGCGTCCCCATTGTCACCTGATTTACATTGGGATGCTGGACAACTGCTTCAGATCTATGACGGTGGCAATGTCCCACCCTCCCCTTCTGGCAAGCCAAGTCAGTGGGTTTACTTAACAATTTGATTCACTCAACAACTGTGGCGAGAAAGGTTATAAAATGCTGCAAAGCTCACTAAACAAATGTCTAAACAAGGAAGAACAGGACTTTGGGGCTCCGTTGTGGCCGTAAGTGGAGGACTCGCTGTCCTTGGAAAGGAGGGGGCCCTGAAGGAAGGGGGAGGAGGGGAATCTGGGCCTACAGCCACTCCCTCCCTCCCAAGCACAGCAGTCCTCAGGCACCAGGGTCCAAGGGCCAGAGGGGCCCTGGACTTTGCCCTCCCTCCCTCCTCCCTGGCCTCCACCCCCCCGGCCCCTCCCTCCCTCCCTCCGGAGGAAGAAGGCCCATCAGGGCTGCTGGAGGCTTTCAGGAGACCCTCCCTCCCCCCTCCTCTCTCTCTGGAACCCCCCCCTGCTTCCCCCCCCAGGAGGGAAGACAGGGGGGGTTTCCCAGGGATGAGGGTGGGGAGCCCAAGCGGGTTCTTTATTTATTTGCCATTCTAAATATGGGAACTCCCCCACTTACAAAAGTTCGTTTAGTGACCGTTCACTAAGTTTCAGTGGCACTGAGAAAAGCGACCCATGGCCGTTTTTCATACTTATGACCATCGCAGCGTCCCCATTGTCACGTGATTTACATTCAGACGCTGGACAACTGCTTCAGATCTATGACGGTTGCAATGCCCCCCCCTCCCCTCCCCCGACGAGCCAAGTCAATGGGGAATCCGGATT
This sequence comes from Rhabdophis nuchalis, assembly GCA_039707465.1. NCBI lineage: Eukaryota > Metazoa > Chordata > Lepidosauria > Squamata > Natricidae > Rhabdophis > Rhabdophis nuchalis. Next base: position 410,259,936 of record CM077643.1, read on the forward strand.
CACTTAACAACCTTGTTACTAAATTAACTGCAGTGATTCACTTCACAACCACGGCAGGAAAGGTCGTAAAAACAAATGTCTCGCTTAGCAACGTAACATTTGGGGCTCAATTGTGGTTGTAAGTCGAGGACTCTCTGTACAGCCCATCTCACTCTCGGCGTGTAAAAGCACAAAGACCTAACAGCCACATGAAAAGTGCAGCACGTGTAGTCCTCACCTTACGGCCACAATGGCAAGTCGTTAAGCAAGTCGGTAGTTAAGCTATTTCACAACCTTCCTCGCCACTACTGTTAAGTGAATCACTGCAGTCATTAAGTCAGCAACACGGCTGTTAAGTGAATCCACAATTGTTGTCACGGGTGTGTCGAGTAACAACAGTGAATCTGTGCAACTGGTTGTTTCCAACCAGTTGTGGGTGCTCAAGGAGAAACTGGGCAGCCATCGGTCCTGGAATGGAGCAGGGTCTCCTTCATGGGCAGGGTTGGATGACCTCCAGGGTCCCTTCCGACTCTGCTAGCCTTACATACTTTTTACGCTTTCTAATTCTGACGTTTTATTTCCCTGCCTCAGTTATTGTTATGATTACGGATGACCTCCTGCAGCCCTGGAAATGGATAGGATGGGGAAATGACTTCGGTTAGGTGGGTTGTACCTTTTCATGCACACAAGGATTCAAAAGTAGCACAAGAGGAACGTGTGGCCAGAGAAGTTAGTAGCAATCAAGGGTTAAGCCAGGGATGTCCAAACTTGGGAACTTTAAGACTTGTGGACTTCAACTCCCAGAATTCCCCAGCCAGCTATGCTGGCTGGGGAATCCTGGGAGTTGAAGTCCACAAGTCTTAAAGTTCCCAAGTTTGGACATCCCTGGGTTAAGCAAAGCTCCCCCGAGGAGAAACTTTGGAAAGTCTGTCTGGCCAAGATCACATCGGAGGGCGAGACGTTCACAAAGAAAGAATTCCTGAAGTTGTTTTTGTGACGAAAGAGCCCGGAAAAGAGACACACACAATCACCGCATTTGGCCAGGGAGGGATGGGGGAAGCCAGAGATCAGGCTGAGATAAACCAGCATTGTCTGTAACCAGGAGAGAAGCCCCGTTTTCCACTCCATCTGAACTCACCTGGGGGGGGGGGGGGGCTTGGAAAGGAGCCTTTTCCTTGGGGTCTCCCCAGAGTTTGCCCAGCAGGGCCTAAAGGGCTCCTCAACCCCCCCTGGAAGCAGCTTCACTGAGCCAGTTCACTTTGCTGAATGAGCCCCACCAGAGAGGTAGCTTCTCTCTGAGCATGGAAGCTCCATTCTTATGGGGGCTAAGCACCCCCAAAGGCTCTCAAACAGCAGGAAAGGCCCTGGGAGGGAGGGGGGACCCCCGGCCCTACTGGCCACACCAGAGCCTCCCCGTTTATCCCAAGCAGCGGAGTAACCGACTAACGAGAGCTGGAGGGGACCCGGGAGGTCTTCTAGTCCAACCCCTGCTCAGGCAGGAAGGCCCAGGCCCTTTCAGAGAAAGCCGACGGGACCTGCGGAGGAGGGGAAGGGGCCGGCCTGCAGGGCCCACCTTGGAGCTACCGACCACCGAGAGACGCATTTCGCCGCCGCCGTTCGCCCTACAGCCGGGGAGGGAAGCGCCCAAATCGGGCAACCGGCTCGGGCACCAGCCCCGCTCCCTCGCCCGGCCCTTCCCTACGGCTGGCGGGGAGCTCCGGGGGGGGGGGCAGTCTATCCGGGCGGATCCAGGGCGAGGGAGCGGAGGGAGCGCGGACGCACCTGGGGCGCGGAGCCGGAGAGGTTGGGGCAGCCGCGGGGCCCTTCGGCGGAGCCGGAGCCGTTGCGCGGGGCCAGCCGGTCCCAGAGCAGCTGCGTGCAGAGCGGCGCCTGCAGAGCCAGGGCCAGCGTGGCCAGCAGCAGCACCGGCTCCACGGCGCACAGGCGACGGCAGGGCGGGCGCGGGGGGCCCGCGGGGGTCTCCGGGACGCCGTCCGCCGCCTCCTCCTCCTCCGCCATGGCCGCCACCGGGCGGAGCCCACCAGCCTCGCCCCGCCCCGGAGGCGCGTCGGGGGGCGGGGGGCGGGCAGGGCCAGGCGGAGGAAAGGCCGCCCCCCCCCCCCCGCAGCAGCCGCGCCTGGCGGACTCCGCCCGGGGCGCGAGGGGGCGGCCGGCGGGCCAGGCCGAGGGGGGCTCTGGGCGCAGCGGCGGGGGCTCAGCTGGGGGCGCCTCCCCGGTGCTCCTCCAGGCCCGGCGCCGGGGTTGCTGCCCGGGGCTCCCGGTGGGGTTCTCGGTGGGGCTCCCGGTGGGGCTCGGCCTCTATGGAAAGGCTTAAAAAGCGCCAGTGCCCCCCCATCGCCCCCCCCCGGCCTCCCTCTGGGCGGAGGAGCGGACAGCGGGGAGCCTGGGGCCAGCAGGGGAAGGTCCGGGGGCTTCCAGGGTCCTCCTGCAGGCCACGCCGCCCAAGCAGGGCAAAGGGGGCGGAAGGAGGAGCGAGGTCAGGACCACGGACAGATCCCTGGCCTCCGCCGGCTCTTCCCTCCTGCAGCCCCCCTCCCTTTGCCTAAAGGGGAATGGCTCCCGGCAGGAGGAACGCTGGGTGGTCCCCTTTCCTTTCCCCACAGCTCCTGCCCCTTTTGCTCCTCTGGCAAAGGAAGAACAAGGTTCCCCAAAGTGAATTCTGGTCTTTTCTTTCTTTTGGGGGTGGGGGGGTGGGGGGGAGGAGGGATGCGAACAAGGGCAAAGGGAAGGTGAAAACTCTCCCTCTTTCTTTTGCCATCAAAGCCCAATTCAGGTGTACCCCAAAAGTTCCTGGGGGAGGAAAGCCTGGAGCCCCTTCATCCAACTGGCCTTTGCATCCGTGGAGATTCTTTACTCTTTATGCGATTGATTGATTTCTCATCTTTAGTATAAAAAAAGAAAACTCAAGCCGGTGGACCTTCACAATGCTCCCCCCTCCTACTTTCACCACATCCCTGTGAGGTAGGCTGGGCTGAGAGAAAATGATTGGCCCCAAATCCCCCAGCTTTCATGCCTGAGGGTGGAAGGAGGACTCCCAGCCTCCTCCTTTGAAGTCTCGTTCCCCCCATGGAGAGAGCACGCAACTTGGGTGTCCTCCTGGATTCCCGGCTGTCCATGGAGGACCATGTGGCGGCCGTGGCCAGGGGGGTGTTTTATCAGGTATGCCTGATACGCCAGTTGCGCCCCTTACTGGACCAGGGGGCCCTTCGCACAGTCACTCAAGCGCTCGTGACATCCTGGCTGGATTACTGTAACGCTCTCTACATGGGGCTCCCCTTGAGGTGCACTCGAAAGCTACAGTTAGTTCAGAATGCGGCCGCGCGGGTGATTATGGGTGCCTCAAGGCAAACCCACGTAACACCTCTCCTGCGCGAGCTGCACTGGCTGCCTGTGGCCTTTCGAGTGCGCTTCAAGGTATTGACGACCATCTTTAAATCGCTCCATGGCTCGGGGCCTAGCTACATACGAGACCGCCTCCTGCCCCATACATCCCTTCGTCCGATCCGCTCCC